>SCLG01000029.1:1508081-1550904 GCA_004367875.1 Oikopleura albicans
CCATGATTCAGCGCGGCCTCGATTTCACCAGTCTGATATTGGAGTGCAAAGTAAGAGTTAACCCTTGAGCACAAGAGCCCGATGTATTGACAATATTATAATATGTTACAACTTGTAACCGTCTAAAAACGTGCGCGGCAAACCCGTGGCTTGCAACTGATGCCAAAACGATCCGTTAGCCCTGTTAACCCCCCAAACACAATGTGTGGATCATTGTCCAAACTATAATTTAAGTTCTTATCCTTATCAACATAGATTTATAAATTGTACGATACAAATACAGTAGGCGTGGTTATAAGGTCGGACATTTTGTTAGTTATAACATTGTTTTTGGACAGACTCATGTCTTATTTATATAATAAATTGTATAAAATCATGTATTTTTACACTTTTTATGGGTGACGCCAAGAAAGAAACATTTTTTTGGATGAAGTCATGTCTTTTTGAATCTTTCGTCGTATTTTTTCAAGTCAGTTTTTAGGCCTGAAAAATCCCTTTGTAAGACCCTTTAAACCCCTGTATGTGTACCAAAAAGTGAAACATTTTTTTTTGTTGCTCATAACTTTTTAAAATGGATGGAGAATAGTTTTAAAATCGTCCATTTTGTTTATCTTTTCATAACTTCGAAATGACTGAGTCGTATGGGTACGTGTTAAAAATGGTCTAAAACCGTACATCGGGTTTTAAAAATATAAAGATTTTCGACTCCAATCAATGATGAGAACCAATTATATCTAGAGACAAGCGGGTGAGAGTCAAGCATGGGCAAAGTGTCATGCAAATATTTTTCATGGTCTTCATAAGGACATTTCCACCACCCATTTCCGCAATTAAATTCCGTCAACCAGATAGGGATGTCGAACTTTGTTCGAATATGACTTTTAAGGGTATAACAGCCATGATGTTTTCAGATTTTGGAAGTTTCGATTTCGTATTTTAAATCTACAAACAAATTCACCCAAAAAGGGACCCCGTTTTCAGAAAAAAACGACCTTAGTTAGAGTAAGCACTCTTTAACCATTTTCTAAAAGTTAAAAATATGTTTTTTGAGGTGTCAAAGACTGAATCATACCATTTCCTCATTTCGTCGCGTAACATTTCGTAATTACAATTACAACTTTGTTGTGTTTGATAAGTATGAATGTTCATGTAATCAATGCGGACCCCCTCTGACGCCGCTCTAAAGTAAAAATCTTCGGCCCAGAGCATGGCGTCCTTCTTTGGGCCCACACTGGGCCCGACGATTTTAATTTCGTCAATGGATATGCCCTTTGCGTCCGCCAGCACCTGTACTTTATCCATGAAATCTTGATGGGTAGCAAAGGTATCATTGACGGTAATATCGGCTTGTTCTGAACCATATGGTTCATTGTACCAGCCAAAATAATTTTCTGCAACTGCTAATATTTCCGGATTTTGGTTTTCGGCTTTTGGGTTTCCATCAGGATACGCCCAAATTGGCCTTAAAATTTCGTTTAAGTTTTAATTTCCAAAGGTTATTATTAGTAACACACCGAATTTTTTAAACTTTATTTAAATAATTTTTTTATTAATTTATTAAAACAATGGTCTCCGAGTTACTATACAAAAATATTTCTTTTTCAAAATTTGCATTTGATTAGTTTACCAATAATTGCTGTCAGGGAGCCATGCGAGTTCAGATTCTTCATTGAAAGCCCATTTATTAGGACTGGTGTTCCATGTATACCACCAACCAATTGTCGGATTTGTTGGATTTTGCACGATTGTATTTGAATAGGCTTCGTAAAATTGTGGCTGATATAAATCACAAAAAAGTACTTCGTGGTTAAATTGACACCATCATAAGAATAATTGTTTTTATTCTACCTAGTAATAGTGGCCTACTATTACTACCCACGCACTAACTGTTTAAAGTGTGATTTGAATAGGAGCTTTTTAAATACATCAATTAAGTTAACACAAAGCGATAAACAATTCAATAAACACCATTAAAGTGACAAATCAGTCTAATGAATTTTCAATTTCAGTCCCTATTTATAGTAATAGACGAATTGACGTAATACTCCAAATATGTTATTTTTTGAAATAATATCATAAATTTGTGATCGTTGCCTGTTGGGGACTATTCCATATTGACATACCTCGTTTAATACCAGGTTCTGGAATGGGATCACGTTCCATACATTTTACTTGGAACCCATGCTCTCGGTCATACGCTGACCAGTAAAAGTTAATCATAAATCCTTTCAAATCATTAACTTTATTATCATACAGGGGGTCTCACATTAACTCCCAAGAGTCAAAAGTGGCATATAATCCGTAGGGGTCACTTAGTCCAAATTTGGACTAGACGCCCTTGTTACTATGTAAAGCAATATTGGACTAAGTGACCCCTGGGAGTTAAAGGACGGTTTGCTATTTTGACCAAAGTCCCCTTTTGTCCCCTAATTTGAATTTTATCCCTTAATTTGAGCATTTAAAAATTTTTTCCATCCCTTAATTTGAATCTTTTAGGTAAAAGTGTCCCTTAATTTGGTGTCCCTTAATATGAGATTTACCCTTGTAATATAATTTCATATTTATATAATTATCAGGCGAAATTTGGAGATATAAAAATACCTTGGTCAAAATTGTTGATGATTTCAAAATCGATGTAGACAAATGTGCCCACATTGTTCGGTTAAGGGTTAAAAAAGGACCCTTATTAAAAGCCTTTGAAATAGTTTAATGACTTTCCTGGCGGTGATAGAATGCCCTTTTTACAGAATAATACCGCAAATGACGGCACCAGATTTCCCGGACATTGTAAGGTACAAGTTTCGAGGTTTCCTATGCTACTACCCTCAATACATGATATATCATCTGACCAGCGTCCTACAGTTTGTGTTGTAGTGTCGCATGTCGGCTGCCCGGGCAGGGGATCAATTTCAATTTTATTATACAAATCCGTATTTTGTGTGGCTATTTGGCCCCACAAAATTGGTATTATAACTTTGAGCTTCATCTTCATAATGCTGCGGCGATTGTCTAAACAATATCCAACGTTTATTTTGAAAAAAATGCCACTTTAATAAATGTTTTTGAACCAGACGGGGAATGATTACAGATTAGAAGTATTATTTTAAATGCGGTGGGTATCATATATTATTTACGGCCAGGAAACAGAAATATTTAGAGCAGATTTATGACATGTTTTTTGCAAAGTGTTTTCGTTTCAAAACAAAATAAATATGCTCACAAAATTATAAATTTCGAAAAAGAAAATAATGGTAAAAAAAGAAGCTCGCAATAAGTCGGATCGAACCCTTTTTACTTTTCCGAACCCAGCCGCAATAACTTATAAAAATAAGAATACGCAAAGTACGTTATAAATTACAACGTTTATCAAAACCTTTGATTCAAATGTATAAAATGAGTCAAGGGAGATAAAGGGATTTTTAAATCCAAAGTTTTAAAAAATGTCTATTTGCAGTTAACCGTCCAAGTGTCATTTACCGATTTTCAGACAAATCACTTACGTATTGGGCAGTTAACCGTCCAGTATTGCACAATTTGCAGTTAAACGTCCAGTTTTTTTTTAATTTTGATAGACGGTTAACTGCGCACCCTGGGTATACAATATACATATAGTTAACCTACATTTTACCTAACCACTGTGTACTTGAAAACAGAACAGCCCCTCAAAGCGGGGTATAAATGCGCCATACAATCTATTTCAGATACTAGTATTAAATATCATATAGAATATACCTAAATATATATTTATATAGACCATAATATATTATATGGTATTTAATACTAGTCTGAATAAAGTTACATGATGCAGTTACTCATCGCTTTGAAAGGCTACTCTGTTTTCAAATACACACGGGTCAGGTAACATGTACAGTAGTATAATTTTACTGTGTTTTAGCCTTGATTAACGTAGCTG
This sequence comes from Oikopleura albicans, assembly GCA_004367875.1. Lineage (NCBI taxonomy): Eukaryota > Metazoa > Chordata > Appendicularia > Copelata > Oikopleuridae > Oikopleura > Oikopleura albicans. Next base: position 1,511,995 of record SCLG01000029.1, read on the forward strand.
AGTTCTCATAATTGGTTAATTAGAGTCTTATCGGCATCGTATCACGAAGTAGTATTTACTACTACGGGATCGGTGTATATTTTCTCTCTATGAAAATGATTGTAACTTTCCATTCAAAAAGAAGCGTTCTCTTAATTTTAGGGCATATATTTTGATTGATGGGATGGTTTTAAATGTTAGCAAATGTTCCGATTCCAACGCTCTAACCAACCAACGTGTTGCAAATCAATGCCCACGCGCACGTTCAATGATTTAAATCATGTTTATGAATGAAACTGGGACAAATTGATCTATATTAACGCAAAATATGACGAAATAGATAAAAATTTTCTCTTTTACGTTTATTTGGGATCCTCACAAAATAGTTGTATCAAATGATTTAGTATAAAATGCTAGCGTTTGTTTAGTGGAATCCGTCTATCACGTTTATACAGTTATTTGACCGATTTCTCTAGAAAAGTGGCCAAGTTGTCCGCGAGTACAATGTCTCTCTTTTATAACTTCCGACGATATAAAAATAGGATATAAAACACGATGTTAAAATACAATTGTGGCCTGACAAGCTGTAACGTCAAGTACAAAGGGCATTCGGTACCCAAAAATGTTATTCAAAATCATAAAAAAACGATCTCTTACTCATTTTTGAGAGAATTTCGAAATTCGAGCAAAAATGTTTTTTATGTAGTGGTAACATTTAGACTCAGATCGTGATTTTAAATTTATGCCTCCTATACTGTGACATTTCTAAGTAGGATTAGAAGTCTAAAGCATGTGTCCATATCACATCAAATTAATGAACATTGACAGTTTATTTCTGTTTATTGGACGCTATTTCAGGCCAACGTTTCTTTATTTATGAACTTGAATTTACATGTTCTCAGGCGCTTTTGGATATTAACCTCTAAGCACATTTGTGATATTGGTATATATAAAAATGTCGCTGAAAAAGTTTTGTAGCTCATTAGACAAATTGTATACGATTTTTTTCTCTTTTTGTATTACATAATGGTTTATCGTCAAGTTCGATTTAATTCTAAAGATTTTGACTTATATACAGTGCGTTTGCGCTTCAACTGTCGCAATAATTCGAAAACTGATACTGAAATAACTTAACCACGACACTTGTAGCGCAGACGTACGGTAAAGCCATAATGAGTTTATAACAAAATGAAACTTTTCATATAATTGATGTGCTAATCATTTAAACTAAAAAGTAAATGATATCCAAAATAAAAATTTCATAGTCTATTGGCAATAGGCTGTTTGTAAGAGGAGTTCCAATTTGATAAACGGGTAATCTGGTACCCGAAGTAATGGATTTTTAAATTTTTTTACAGTTGTGGATGCGAGAACGTAACACTTTCACTTGTCAAAAATTGTTACGTTCTCGCGATTTTGTTACGTTCTCGCAAAATTTTAGGTCAACCACATTTAAGTTCGAATATGATTTTCAAGCATCAAAACTTCCCCTTCGGAGTCTTTTTTACTTCTTTTCAAAATACTATTCATAAATAATTATCATTAGGAAATTATATTTTTCTTACACCTGAAAAAAATCAAAAAGTCTACAATTTTTTTTATTTTACAAAATATTTCAAGCGAAATTTCGAGAAAAAAGTGTTACGTTCTGGCAAAAAATGACTTTTTGTCTCAAATTATTCCATTTTTGCGTTATTTCAATAGAAATTTTGAGAAAAAGTGTTACGTTCTCGTAAAAGTCGACCTTTTCCCAAAAACTGTTACGTTCTCGCAAAATTGTTACGTTCTCGCATCCACAACTGTATGTGTATTTTTTGTTAAAGCAAATCGCCACAAAAGTAAAAAAAATAAAAAAATCTTGTGCTAACGGTACTTGATAATTTGCTTTGAAATATGTGTTTAAGGGTTAACTTATAGTCTTATTAGACACTCTCATGGGCGGTGTTAATTAAATTTGCGGCCGCAACGCTAGTCAAAAATCTCAACTTGTCGTACTAAAGTTGCAGTAATAAAATTCAAAATTCAGACAACCCAGAAATCGTAGTAAATATTACAAGTTTATAAAAACTATGACCGCAGCGGTTACTATGCGATCGCCGACGAAAACCCTCTACTATTTTCTCACGTCGAAGCCCGTCCGCGAAACACGTTTCTGGTTCTGAATTTTTTATGTTATTTTTTGCACACAGATTTTTTTTCAACAAAAAGATAAGGCACAAAAGTAATGTATTTTCCTGAAAAATGTACATACACAAATGTACGTTCAACTAATTAAGAACCACCCAAATCAGAGACAGAATTAGGTAATGACACATATTATATTAGCCTTATTTGTTGTATATCCATATTAATGACCTTAATGCACTTAAAAAAATGATTTGACTTTATAATCATCTGATTTTTTTTCCACAAGGAGACCTTAGTGCTCGGAAAAAGTTCTAAGAAATATCGGTCAAAATTTACATGTGGCGTTCTAAATTTACATATGTCGTTCTGAATTTACTTGTGGCGTTCTAAAATTACCCGTGTCGTTCTAAAAGACACACATGTAAAATCATTATATAGAAAACAAGTCTAAAAAGACATGATTTCAATAGAAAAAAGATATGTCGTTCTAAATGTGAAATCATTATTTTATACCTAGAAAAAACGTAAAACGACATGATTTTTTTGCCAGAAAAAGCTGACTTGACCTTAGTGCAATAAAACTGACTTGACTTTATAACGGTCACACCTTGAGACCTTATAACCAGACCCCTATATTCAAATAAGAGACAGCCACTAAAATAAGAGACATTTTTTCGAAAAATTATTCCTTATTTGATTATTTGCGTGGAGGACCGTATTGCGACGTTATCTTAAAACATCACCAGTTCAAGTGCATTTTTGTCTACATAGTAAATGTCTATCTACAGTCTATGTACAGTTTTTTCAATCACAAATATACACAAGTATATATATTTGTCTTTGATGCTTAAAGTATCGTTGCGGTTTATGAAGAACGTTACGGTTTGGAGATGCTTACATGAAAAACACGTTAATCGCAACGGAATCCTGGGTTAAATTTTACACAAAACAGGTTCCACGGAAGAGCGAGAAAAAATAAAGCGAAAATGTGATCCGAAATGCGTAAATAAATGGTACGCGAACACCAAAGCACGTTTTGAATCGAAGGCTTAACCCCAATGCGACGTCCAGCCCCCGGGTCAGCATCGAATTTGATGAACTTTGACATTTTCTATCGTGTCAGAGTTAAGCTGAATTTCAAGCCTACTGTTCGATTCAATTCGAACGTAGCTGGAGGTGACCTTACAAGTTATTAATCGCACGGCGGGTTAAGGCCGCTAAGTTGGTTTTCAAAGACGGAGAAATACAGCACTTAAAAAAGATTTTAACAATATGTGGCTTCGTTTTAACACGTCCATTTTATAGAAGAAGTCGTATTGTAACATTTTTTTGTAAAATTTTACTGGGGGTGGTTATAAGGTCTCGGCCGACTATAATGTTTTTTGTGTATAGGGGTATGGTTATAAGCTCACAAGGAATGACTGTTATAAGGTCAAGTCATTTTTTCAAGATAAATCATGTCTTTTTTTCATTTTTTTCAGGTTTAAATTTAGAACAAGACATATAAAATTAAAACGACACGGATAAAAAACACGGGTAATAATTTTTTTATAAAAATCATGTCTTTTTCACTTTTTTTTGGGTGAAAACCTCCCCAACATTTAAAAAAATGGTTATAAGGTCAAGTCATTTTTTGGGCTGGACCTTATAACCAGACCCCCTGTACGAAATTAATTGGTAAATTACCGTACGAACTTATAATTTGATGGTTTTTTCTATAATTTTGATTTTTTAATAGTTACTTAATTATTTTTTAATTCCTCGAAATCAGACTTTGAAAAAATATGTACTGCATAATGAAACTAAATGATGCTTTATAATGTTACATGATTTTGACATTAAAAAAATGAGGCATGCCTGTAAATTAAATGCCGACCTGAAGCTTTGAGTTCCGATTGAAATCAAGTGATTTGACCTTACAAGGCAGTTATTAATCAGCCGTCGATTAGGTTGCATTTTTGGGCTATGAATAATTAGAATTACAACATTCGACAGATTTGACAACCGAAATGACAATCGGAGATTTTGTCCAATTGCGCTATTTTGTGTTTTTTTAATTTATTTTTATTGCAAACATGCTTCAAAGTCAAGTTCCGAACCCAAAAAAGTTCCGTCGGTCTTTTTTGGTTCTAATTGAAATCAAAAATTTCTTGAGTTTTATTCGTTTTATTCGGAACGGTAATTAGCATTTAACTCGCATAAAACCTGTTTTGTCACAGACCACCCATTTTATTTCCACGGCGACGTTCCATATTGTAAATGTGTGGCCTTGGATCGATTTATTTAACTCTTAAGATCCCAGTCTGATACAAAAATCTAAATTTCATCACAAAAAACGATAACTTTCAATTAAGTAGGTCAGTAACGTGCGGTCAAAACAACTTATTTACTCAAAATATTATTATATAGGGGAAGTTCGGCCGTTTTTCTGAAGTTACACGGAGAATAAATGTAAAAAAACCGTTCCGATAGTCCACGCTCGAACTATGTTTATTTTTAATCAGCTTGAATTGAATGAATATTTCGTCAATATATTTAATTTATAAAATACATCCTCCGATTGTTAATATTAATAAATTAGTGGAGTATTTAAGCATTTTTTCTAAGTCTGTCGAATTACAGGTTGTACAATTTTAATATTTAAAAATTTTGAGTCTCCGGCAATAATCCGGCGGATAAATTCAACCGAATATAAATGTACATTCGAAATAAATTATTACAATTTTGCGGCTAGCACTCTCAGGCACGGGTTATCCGGTCACTTGTGGGTTAATCCAGCCACCTTGAGTTATGGGTTGAACTTCATCATACATTCTAAGAATGGCTCTGGTAACTTAAATGAATATTGATACAGTCCTTAATCTCGATACGGACGCACTCAATACGGACGCACTCAATACGGACGATTGCTTCCAATAGCGACGCTTTTTGTGAAAAAATGTCCCCAAAACAGTCAAAAATGGGCACTTTATAGCTATTCACCCCAATACGGACGCTATTGCCGAGAATAAAAATCGTCCGTATTGAAAGTAAGGACTGTACAACAATTGCTTCATTTTGACTCTCCATGATATGCTATTAAAACATATTTGTAAAGTATTGTTAGTTTCCTAACTGTATCATGTAACTTTAGCTAATTGTTAAAACTATTTGTTGTCAATGCTATTTTAGACAGCTCAACTATCTTGAAGTTTTTAGAGTACATGCTTTTATTTAATGATTTATAATCAAAACAGATTTTTATGGAACATGCTTTTTTCATGATATGATTTTGGTGTTCGATGCAAACTATTTGATCGATTAATATGATTATCGAGTCAAAATAGTTCGGTCATCATTTTTAGACCAAAAGTCAAATTTCGAGTTCCAATCAATAATCATTCCGTTTTTTAAAATGTGGTCATTACCATTAATCCTTTATCCAACCAAACTATATAAACGTCAGCTTGCCTCATTTTCTGCAATATTCCACAAAATATTACTTTTTTTTTGTAAAATGTGTCCGCGTACGTACGTCATTTAATTCTAGATTAAGTTCAATCAAATCTCTTAATTCAATCATAGCTCTCAAAACCATAAATCGGAAGGGATTGAAATGCCGGAACGGATCATACGGTTGATTTGACTTCCGATTCCGCAATTTCTAATACACGGTTTTGTTCGGCCTTCAAATTGAGAACAAATTACCCAGTCATTTTGCACGATTATCAAGAATTCGCAAGTTAATTATAATTGATCGCATTTTTTTTTCATTAAAATGATTTTAAACTAATCTGACAAGTAGACATAACATAATGGTACGCAAATGATTATCAATTATTTGTGATATATAACATCCTTAATTTGTCGCATGCCTATTGGTTTGTTTCCGCGTAGGTGCAGAGTTACGCATGTTGAAAATAGAGTCACGTGAAAGAAGTTAAGGTCGGAACTGTTATTGTGAGCGCGAGAATATTAATTTGTTCGACGGATAATAAATGTAAACAACACGACTGACCCCTACTAAAGTGTTATAAATTTTAAATTTCTATTATTTTATTAAAATAGTATTTCTATGAAATCAAAAATGTGGTCAAAATCACGTTAAGGAATCGTTCCGGAGATACATGTGTACAAAGAACTCCTCAATACTACATTTATACGACCAACTAGTTAATTATCCGTTTATAAGGTCAAACAATGTTTTTTATCGAAGCACTAGTACCATCAATATTGACAGTAGCAATACATTGTACCAATAAATACGAGCAATTATACAGCATGTGAATATTAAATTTTTTAGTATTAGTTTTGTTCGTCTAGGCCAAATACAGTATTTAGAATACTATCAGCTAATCAAACGTTTTGCAAGTATTTATGTGGTGTTGCTTTTTTGTGGAATTTTATTTTTATAAAAATTGTAAGATAACAGCGCAGTGTATCCTGAATAAAAGGCTCCTTAAATTGTTTGAAATTACAGGATGTGTTGATTATAATGTCTGAAATTGTGTCCGTTATAAGGTCAGGTTAATTTGTTACAATAAAGTCAAGCCACTTTTTAGCATTTCGGTTTAGTCAGTTTTTTTTTTGGCATTATTGTCTTTTGGATTTAATAATGTCATTTTTATAGAAAATTGATAAAATCGTATGTTTTTACACTTTTTCTGGTTAAAATTCGATAGAAAAACAAAATTGGTCTGTTTGACCTTAAAAAACGTGTGAAATTCTCTGTTTGAATTTCAGGCAATCACAAGCCGTCATTTAGTTTATCGATAATTATTGCGGTGTGCCACACTGCATGGGCACTGTTAGTTGTTAACTTTTGTTGATATTTTTTGACAAACAAATTACAAGGTTTAAGAGTCTGACTCAGTTGTACTAGCAAGGGTTTAGTCGCTACTATCGTGACGAGAAAGGAGACTAAGCTGAAAAAACTGTTTTAATGGCATGATTCTACGCTTATTTGCTTTATTGAAGGCAGATTTCGGCAGGTTATATAAGTAAGTGGCAGCTTGCCTAGACCTAAATACACTGATGCGATATACCGTACTTAGAACAAAACCTAACATTTATAAACAAGTACTTGAAGCCTGCGATCGCAATACGATTGCAAATGCAGAATTATTGGAAACTGACAAAAAAAAAACGATTGCGTCATAAGTTTGTTATAAATGAATTATTTTTGAACATGGTTAGAAAATCCACGTTATATCATAATACGATATTATGTTATAACGTGGATTCGGACAAATACTCAACGGACTAAAACGTATGTGAATACAGTTACAGTCCCGACCTTTTAATTGTGCAATTTGAGTCTCCGAAAACGTGCAAAATTTGGAAGTCGTGCCTCACCTTAAAACCAATCTTTGTACAGAGAATTGTGGTTATAAGCACTAAGGCCAAGTCAGTTGTTGACACTTAAGTCAAATCAAATTTGGGAAAAAATCTTAAAAATCATGTCTTTTAACAATCTTTGTTTTTATGATGAAGACCTCCCACCCCCGCTGGCACATTTTTTCGCTGACAATCATGTCTTTTTGTTAAAATTCTATCAGGGTTTTATAAGGTTAATTCAGCTTTTTAAAGTGAATTAAGGTCAAGTCAGCTTTTTTGGGTTTTTTTAAAACAAGACCGCCCTGTATGATTTATCACGTTATGTTACATATATTTTGTACGAAAATGTCTTATAATATAATTATTGTCTACATATATACGAAAAGTTGTAACTAGGTAGCCTTACACCCGTGTCGCCTGTAATTTGTGGTCTGGAATGCTATTTAATTTGTTCCCAGTCAAGAAGGTTAATTATGTATTGAGTGTATCAGGGATTGCACACTTGTTGTGCCGTACGTTTACTTTACGTAATAAACTTCTGTGTAACATTTTTTTATCCTATAAAATATTTTCTGGTATTTCCGAAATTAACCAGATGCATTCAATCTAATGCGAGACAGTTGCACAACTATTTCCGTTATGATCATCAGGTCAAGATGTCGAAACGGCAGAGGGCCCTTTTCTAAATGCTAAACTCAGTTGGAGTAATCTTGTTTGAGTTCTTCAAATACTACTATTATCTGTTTTCGTCAATTTCATTTCAATTTAATAAGGGTTTTTTTTATAATGCCTGATATTTGGCCGCTTTAAAATCTTCTGGTCTTTTTTCTAAAAAAATGATGTCGTTTTGAAACTTTTTAGACCCCGCTGACAAAAATTTACAATAGAAATTATGTCTTTTCGTTGTTTCGATGGTTATAAGGTCTTATGGACCATCGCTTATCTTTTACATTTACACCATTTGCGCAGTTATCGTCATGTTTCGGTAATATTTCATCATTTTATTGCCTAGGCAGTTATCTTGCACACAGTTGTTTTTCAGAAATGTTATAATTCATCAGTTTCTCATCTACGCCCTGCGCAGTTGTCTTGCCCTTTTTCGTGAAAATACTTTCACAAACTAACTGCGCAAATTTTATATTTCTATGAGACGTTTAGACTTGATATAGAAAAATACCTTGATAATTAAACGATCGGTCCTAGAAAATCGGAAATGTAAAATACAACTGCGTCATTAGTAGTCAACGTGGGAGGAATTGAATAATTAAAATCTGTATATTACGGTTGGTAATTCATAGCGTGGTTAAATATAAGTTGCATGTGGGATTTAATGACTTGTACCATAAACAAAGATAACACAAAAAATGTAACGGGAAATGGTTGCAACGCAATAGGATGTTGAAAAGCGGCCACATTTTCGTCAACTTGGAACATTCAAAATACAATTTAAAAGTCCTATAATATGCAGGACGGGTGTTTATAATGCGCAAGCTAAACATAACAAGTAAGGCGTTAAATTCAGTTTTCAGAAATAATATTTTTTTTTGAAAATCATACTTTGGAAGTATTCGACAAATGAGCATATGGAAATAGTCAAATCAAGTTTTAATCATAAGTTATTTTTTAACTATACTGTATATAGTCTATACAGTTGTGGAAGCCATATCGTAACAATTTTACCTATATCATGATAGTTTTTGGCAAAGCGAAAGCGAAAAGGGCCCTTATCTGGACAAACTTACCCCTATCTTTACAGTTTTTCGGATGTGATAGTGTTACGATCAGGCTTCCGCAACTGTATTTAGGGCATTTTATTTGTGGTCTAAAAACAGACTTTTTAGATAAAACAAATCTGAACACCTTTTCAAAGTCACGGACTAGTCCCTTTTTTGAATTCGCGGGACATAAGCGACGCTACTTTTGATAACCAAAAAGCCTCTACTGTAATAAGTGTAAAAATTGTATAAAAAATCCCCAACAATTTTAAGGGTTCCAGTTCTATTTTTGTATAACAAAAATACGGATGTGTTTTTCAAAACACTCATGTTTTAGTAGCTTATGTATACAACTTAAAGTTAGCTTGGTGACTCTAAAAACTACGGCAAGAGGGCGATCGGAACATCCGAGGTCAGTTGAAGGGTTCGTTGTTTATTCGATATTAACTAAATTTTATACTTTGCATAACCGGATGCACATTTGCCCAAAATTTATTTTAACGTTTGGTATAGAATATTAAAAATGTTATCTTCAGTTTTTATCCCGTTGTTTTACTGCTTATAATAAGCGCTTATGCAAAATGTAAACTACTTTAAATTCATGCTTTGTGAAGGTCCCCTCTCGACAAATTTAAGTAATTTCGGCTTAAATCGAGAGAAAAAAAACAAGTTTAATTAGCGGAAAAGAACTCTGAACAAATTGCCTCTCAGAATTTAATAACCGTTAAGCCCACTTTGAAAGGCAACTTATCATACAGGCCCGTTTGTTCTGGTTTGACAAAGCTCATATTTTCAAGTGAAAATACAGCTTTAAGTTTAACGACACCCCTAACCAGTTATTTTAACAAAGTTGGTTTATCTGAACACTTTTTGGACGAATTTAACCTTGTCGGATTATACATTTTTAATGAAAAGGATATTGTTGTACAGAGGGTAGGCCAAGTAAGGGTAGGTTTCGTGTTGTTCGAACCTTCCCTTGTTTGGCTCCCCTACTCTTAGTTGGCATTGTATCTGCTGAGATTGACATGTTAATTATATTATCTTTACTTACAATATATTTAAGGAGGGGACATAGGCGTTGTTTACAAACATGTCTCGTTGGAAAAGTTACTACAGCAACCGTAATTCGCAATGAATTCTAATCGTTTTTTTTATAAATTATTGAGAACGATTCAGGTAACAAATTTGTCCAATTTGTTGACTGATATCGTTTGTCATAGACCACCCAGAGAGCCTTGAACTTGTCCCAAACTTCCATACCGATCTTGGAACTAGTTTTACAGTTTTGAAGATATGGGATTCGTTTTTTTTTGTAAACGAATTGTATCAATAAAGCGCACAANTAGAAATTGTGCGATGACTTCATCAAATATATGGTTTTATCATAAATGAAAAACCGTCAAAAATTTCGAGAATTAGTTGGTCAAGTTATTTTTTCTAGTCTTATTTTCGATAAATACCCCTAAACAAATAACAAAACCCAAAAAATATAATACGTAGAGGCATTTTAAAGATTTCCGTTTCCGTTTGTACACAACGCCTATGTCCCCTCCTTAAATTGAAAAAATAATTATAGTGCAAAAAAGTGTGATTTAGAAGCCCTTACGTGCCTTTACTTGGCATAACCTTCCTTGGACTCGATTTTTTTTCCAAATGAAATCTACCCTTACTTGGCGCTCCCCTGTATGTAATTTGTCAAAAAAAACCTGCGGAATGTAAGAAATACAGATCTGTTCTTATTTTTTTTTCGTCTTAACCAAAAAATATAATGAAACATAAAATAATAATTACCTTCCAGGGTGATTGGCACTAGCGTCTTAATTTTTCTAAATGTAGCTGTTTTGCAACTGTATACTCAGTATAAAGATAAAAAAATTATAGATGTATATTAAAGTAGCTTGTTTACTGGCATCTAACTTTACTGTTGGATATTTTTGTGAGCTATCATAAGTATAATCCATAATTACGGTCTATAAACTCGGTTAATGGCCAAGCAATTGTGCAGTTTTCGAAATAAAAGTGACGAAATAAATTAACGTTAACCCTATTCTGCCAGAATTCACCGTAACTTAACAAAATATGGTAGTCTGGTACTGTAAAGGCACCGAGAATTCGAAATCGGGAATAAAATTCCACCCTCTGGCTTTTATTTTTGGGTTTTCTGATATAAATTTAGCCATCTTCCGTTGGGTTGTGTTTTCTATTGATTAAATACCACCATTTCATAAATTAGACCTTTTTAAGAATTTTTGAAAATATTTTAAGGTCTCAAAGTTTTTTTCAATAAAAACTTAAAACGGCATGGTCTCACTCCGGAAATTGTGCTTTATGGAGAATAGGTAATCCACCAACACGTTGCGACATTTTATTTATAATTGATACTATATATAAACTGTCGGCTTGTTACCCATTTTCCATAAAACGCAATATTCGGATCAAAACCGTGGCCGTAAAAGATTTACCACTGTAAATTGAAGTCGTAACATTCTCATTCAGGTATTATGTGTCCGTTCACGTGAATCCCGTAACAATTCTGCCGACCTACTTTTTCCAACGAACTTTTGGTGAATGGAAAAAACTTTTTTGGTCTTAAATTACAGCAAAAAAAAATCGATTACTATCCGGGATTATTCACGTACTCGTAATCACCGTTTGCAAAATTGCTAGTTGATTTTTTTTTTCACCGTCCAAGAGAGAAAGTAATTGATGGCACCGGACTCAGAGTGGAAAGTATTTCCAATGTTAATATGCAACAACTATAATTAGCGGTCGTTCGAGTTAATGGGCTCAAAGCCTTGAAAAGGACAATTAGTGGTTTTTTCGGCCTACAATTACTTGATTGTTCGAGTTCTCTTTTGGTTCAGTTCTTTTTCTTTTCTTTTTTTGGCGAAAACCAAGGCCCGGACATGATGGGCAAATACGGCTAATGCTTACTTTGGATTACGTTTTTTTATAACACCGGTCATTTTCTTTGGCTGATAGCAGGTTATTATGTATCGTTAAAAGAATCCGTCTGTCTATAAAATACCGGATTAAGCTAGGTTTAGTACTTAAATCAGCAGATCTTATCGATTTTTAGACCACTTCAACAAAAAAATTATGCTAACAATCGTAATATGTACGCGAAATAACTAAACCTTGTCACGTCCTCCTAACTTCCGTGCGTTTTTTTTTAAATCATTACTATAATTTTTGAACAATGTGTTTAATTAAATAACCCTTCATAAAGTTTGAATATAAAAAAGTGTTTTCATTTATCGGACAGTGCCGTTTTTTGAGTTAGAACGTCGGATGATCTTTTTCGAACGTTTTTTTCGAGAACCTAAAACATCCCAAAAAGGAATAAGGACTGTATTACGCAAATTTTATGTCGTGTATAAAAAATACACGTTCTTATAAGGAAATCTGTTTGTGTTGTCGGAAGGTCAGTTGAGATTTCCTAAAAATATGTTGAGATAAACGTTTTCAAATAATCTTTCCTCTTTTAAACCTAAAAACAGGTCTTTTTAATTTAAAATCAACCAAATTTTTTTTCATCAACGTAATTTTACCCACCAACTTTTTTCAAGGAACAGACTCGTGTTTCTAGAAAAAATATGTTTTTTTTTAACTTTTATTTTTGTAGTTTTTCTCACAAGTTGGGCTCGTGAACAACAAAAATTTGGGCCCACCGTGCGATCAAACGTTTTAAATACTAAAAACCTAGACGAAGTTTATATGGACTATCTTCTACTGTGTAGAAAGTGACATTCTTTCATTTATAACTCTCAACATACTCCCCAAAGCGCAAAGATACAAACATTTGCGATACCAATTCCCTCAGAAAACGTCATCAACCACTGATTTTCATCTACGTGCGGTAAATCAACCGTTTATTTCACTTATCAGTACCATATTTACTCAACGGAGATCGTACTGGATACCGCGATTGCTAAACCAAGTTTTAGGTTAGCAAAGTCAAAAAACCGCCTCGGAAAGCATTTATCTGAGAATTATTTTAAAGCGTGTCTATACTTGTTTAAAAACTGGCCTTTACTTAAGGGCAGTTAAAATAGGCCGTTAGGGTTATGAAATATGTTACGAAATAAGTCATGAAATTAATTATGAATTATATAATTGCATAAATCATAATTTATCACATCTGAGAGGCCTTTCAAGGTATGAATATGATCTTTGATGCGTTTAACGAACTCAAGTAATAAACTCCTATAGAACACATTAAACATGATATCACGAATTTATTCAAGTCCGTTGTTAGAAACGTTCAGTTATATTCTGTACGTTCGCCTCGCTATTCCAATTATTAAAGGTAAAACCTCAAATCTTTAGATCCATTTACAATAAGTTAGGAAGGGGGCGGACGTAGTAAGCAGTCACTTGGTTTCATCAGATTAAATAGTGCGAATTACAAAAAAATTGTGACCCTGGCTTAGGCTGTCCACGGTCCATAATCTGAACTCAATTTTGTGGGCGCATAAAATTACAAAACTTTGGGAAGGTATATTGGGGTGAAAAATCCGACTTTTTTTTGTCAGTTTTTGTGAATTTTAGGTAAAAAACGAATGAGTAATAAAAAATGTCGGTGATAAATTGGTCTTATTTGATAACACATATCAGATTCAGTTTTTTTGTCCAAAAGTTTGTCTGGAACATTTTTAAACCAATAATGTTAACCTACAAATTTCCTAAAACCATAAATATCGGTGATAAATTGCTCAAATTAAAAAAAAAAGATATCAGATCCAGTTTTTTCGCCCAAAAGTTCGTTTAGACAATTGTCTTTCTTAAATTGTTAAAACTAAAACCCCAAATCTTAAGATCCATCTACAATAGGTTAGGAACGGGGGCGGATGTAGTAAGCAGTCAGTTGGTTTCAACAGATTAAAGAGTGCGAATTACACAAGATTGTGACCGCGGCCCCTCCAAAGACCAGCAAATCGATGCACCCGCCAATCCTATTATTGGTGCGTTTTATTTCACTAGTATTTGACGGGCTGAGGTCATCAGTCGAAACAAATTCCACCCTGTTCAAGATAACATCAGTATTCCGTCTTCTAATGACAAAAAAAATTTGCCCACGAATATTCAGTCGTTCTTATAGAATATTCAATTTTATCCGCAGTCCAATGAATTTAAGAAGCCCTCCCTTCCCCCAGAAAAAGCCGTTGTGAATATGTGTCAAGTTCAGTGAACGGATGAAATCTAATTTGCTCTATTTATTGAAATTTATGAAATTAATTACGAACTAAATTATAGAATAAACAATGAAATACACCGGGTGCGCAGTTATCGGGCGGGTTTGTTCTGTTATCGGGCACCCTCGTGCTGTTATCAGGCGTTTTTTGCATATTTTTACCTTATTCCGGTTCCGCCCTGAGCAGCTATCGGGCGCCCGATTAAGGTTTTTTTGTCTCGAAACCCGCCCGATAACTGCGCACCCGGTGTATCAAGAATTACTTCATTGAGTTCGACGCAAACCCACACAAAAATCAAGATAACATCAGTATTCCGTCTTCTAAAAAAAAATCCGACTAATTTTCAAGCGTTCTTGCAGAATATTCAATTTTGTCAAATGAATTTAAGCGCCCCAGAAATAGTTTAACTGTGTGAAGAAATTGGCCAAGTTCAGTGAACGGATAAAATGGAATTTGCACTTTTGATTGCGACCGGGCGTTTAGATTGACCAGAGATTGTGCGAGTGACCCTGACATCCAATTTGCTGGTATGTCACTTTGATTGGGATAAACGATTAGAATTGATTGGTGTTTCCTTCTACTTGGAACATTTTTCTACATTAGTTGTTATAAGGTCAACCATTGATATTGCCATGAGGTAAATTCAGCACTAAACTAGATACGGTATTTTCGTGTCTTTTGTTGTTGAATTTGTATAAATGGTTTTTGGACTTTTTGTATCTAAAGCTACTAGAGAACAATTATGTTTGTTTTAGTTTATATAACTACCCTATGTAACATAGACTATGTTACATAGGGTGTTACATAAGCTATGTAGACTAAAATTCTATAAATAATTTTTTTACTTTTTTAGCTAGAGGGCGTTTTAGACAAAAATGTCTCTTTTGGCTTCTTATAACTACATTGCCTATAAAGCTAAAATAGGCTGTGTTACATAGTCTATGTAACACATAGTCTATGTAACATAGAGTATTACATAATATATGTATAGTTAAAAAAAGAGGTATAAAATGAAGTGGTCCAAAAATTTGATATTTTTCTTTGGTCTAAAAACATCTTAGAAGTATAGTTCAGATAACACAAGAAAATGTAAACTTTTCAAAATTGCTACTACTAGTATCACATTATTTTTCATTAACAAGTAATGTGGTGGCTAGCGTGCATGTTTACAAAACCAGTAATAGAAATGGTTCCGAAAAGCATTTAATGAAAATAATGATAATCTAATAAGAAAATAATCTAATTTTCTGTATATTGTAATTGAGTTAAAAGCCTGGTCTAACTTAGATATCTCATTGGATTATTGAACAACTGACTGTCAGGTTACTCTAGATGAGCAATTATTTCAGATTGCCCGTTATTCAAACGGAATGATTTTCGAAAAACTTATTAACTATGTGTTCCCGAGAGTGCCATATCATATGGGCCATATGATATGGCCATATCATATGGCCCATATGGGACCGTTTTCATTTATTTTGCTAAACTTGAAATTATTTTTATTATATTTCATTAGGGACGCTGTTTTTGAAAATCAAAATAATCCTTGATTGAAGACTTTTAAATGGTCTGCTTTACAATGTGGCCTTATAATTTAAAAAGTTCATACATATTAACTTAATACTCACACTTTTAAAAAAGGTACTTATGACGACATACTTTTGTGTATAAATTGAAGGTTATATCACCCAAAATAGTGTGTAAAATAATTTAAAACGACGCACCGTTCTAAAAAGTAGACCATGTTCTATGGTGTTAGGTGTTTTTCGCACCTCATTGAAAAAGGTTAATTCATATCGCCCGTCACAAATTTAGACATAGATTTGCTCGGCAATGAAATTAGCTCAACAAATGTCGCGAATTGTGTGCTGCTTATAGTCATGTTATAGTCAAAACGTATACATAAACGTATGCATATCATTTTTTGTTATACGCAGTTTTTTGCCGGCGAAGCATCATATTATCAGGGTCTTTTTATTGGAATTTTTTACTTCATGCTATTTATATCGTATTGATCACGTTTTGCGTAGGGAAAAGTTGAAATGGCCAATAGAGTTTTCGCATGCAGTTGTCGTATGTCACATACGGTATGTGGTTCGCAACAGCATATTTTGAGTAAAATAGCAAAACGGGAAAAATTCTAGATATTCATGACTGGGACTACCGTGTGGACGGTATAAAAAGCGACCAATTGTTGACTCATTAAACAAAAACAAATTCTTGAATACGCAATCTGTGACCTTTAACTTGTCAAGAATTGGTCGCTTTTTATATCGTCCAGCCTGTACACATGTTGGCGATAATCGGACAATTTGTCAGTGATAAATAAAAACCGTGGGTTGAAAATCATACTGTCGCGGTGACTCCAAAAAAGCATTTAAAATCTTATAAAGATTGCTAAACGCCCGACAGTATGAGCTCTAACAAACGGTAGTTAAAATGATTGCCTAGGAAATTCCGGCAAGGGTTAATTCCGGTTTATAACACAAATTGACTCTCACAGGTCGTTAACAACATCACGGAATTTACTGAAATTTAATGTGAAGCTTCCGGAATTTCATGTACATATAAAAAACCTCATATTTGGGCATCGCAAAAAATATTTGGACCCATTCGACTTTGGCCGAGTCGCGGCGAGTCCATTACAATAAGAATATTGGAACATTTTATGATTCATTTTCCGGTGACAAGTTAACAAAAAATGACACTGTATTTGACTCTCCATTTGGTTGACACTTTGTTCAAAATATTTATATATCTAATTTCGAACAATTTTACAGAAAAAAAAACGAGAAAGGCTTTTTGATTGAATCAACAACAGGCGAAAAATTTTCTTTGTAAATATTTTGGCACCAAAGTTGAAAATTTTGAGTTTTATGCAGTTTGACTGTTCAAATGAAATCATTGTTCAACTTCTTGAAAAGTTTACCATTTGGAAGCGGAATCATGTATTTAGACGGAACGCAGCCTCAAATATAACCGGGATCTAATCTTGGCCGTAACCAAAGTAAAATAAACAGCCTTCACCTTGAACTAACTTCTAATTAATTGATCGCCAGTAAGCAGCAGTTATGTTTCAGTCTCATTTTTGAAAGCATTGCCATTGTTTATGCGGAAAAGAGGACATGACGTACCGCAGTCGGATAATTGATCAATCCGGGTTCCGATTATTACATCGTTAATTGTCGTGTATCATGAATCCTAACGAGGATTTCAATTAAAATCGACGCGTTTTCACTTCAATTAGAGTTATTTCATACATATGGTAACAACCCATATCGTAATTGTTTTTTTAGCAAAATGAACGAGAAAAGGGCCCCTACGGAAAAAATTACCCATAACGTAACAGTTTTAAGGATGTGTAAGTGTTACGATATGTCTAAAACAACTGCAATTTCATTACAATTTTTTAACAATTTCTTATAACAATCGGTGGTGATATTAGTAACCGTCAAATTTTTTAATTGTTAATTACCGCGCCTCTTTCATTAAAAGAAAGTGTTACACGGACGTTGGTTTGAAGGTCCTAAATTTCGAAGGTTAGAACTTTTAACTTAGAAGGTCTTATGGTCTTTGTATAGATTTTTGTTGGTCGAATTCAAAAATAGTTATGTATTTTACCTTTCTAAGTGGTTTTAAGGTCACGTCAGTTTTTTCTGGCCTTGCTCTCATAAGTTATGAGTTATAACTTATCTCATAAGTTATAATTTATGAGAACATGGCCAGAAAAAACTGCCGTGACCTTAAAACCACATAGAAAGGTAAAATACATAACCATTTTTGAATTCTACCAACGAAAAATAACTTATAACCACTGGCTTTTCGAGCTTTGTAGACAATTTTAAAATCTTCTAATTTTTTATACGCACGATTCGAGTTTAACGCAGATTTCGAAGGTATTGCCATTGTTTATGCGGAAAAGAGGACATGATGTACCGCAGTCTGATAATTGAGCAATCCGGGTTCCGTTTATTACATCGTTAACTGTCGTGTACCATGATATTGTAAGTCAAAGCAAAATTAAGTGGTTAGCCGAACAATGTGATTAGGGCTCATATCTATAACTCAAGCGTCAATTAGAGTTCTTTTCGGCGTACAAAAAATCAATATAAGAATCGGAGGCATATATTAGAATGAATAGTACAGTTTTAAGCCATTATAAAAACTATAAAAATTTACTTTAACTCTCAGGGGGAAGGAGTTGTTGAGAACCCGTAGGGGGAAAATATGTGTATATAAACACTTAAAAAATCACAATAATTCGCAGTAATTCAAAAAAACTGGTTGTAGAGCTCGTCAAACTAGGTCGATCTGACTATTCAGAAATTGATTTGAGCCACCAGGCCCCCCTAGAGAGCTGTTTGAAATCTCCAACCTACGCAAAAAAATACCGTCAATATAATTTTTTTCGAAAAGTTGAGGGGGGTCATCAATACTCGTTTTGATTTACGGAGCCTCTATATGCCTTAAATCGACGAAAAAACAAGTCGTGTGTTTATATACACGCACTTCCTCATGGGAGTTAAGTTTGATTCCTTTTTTTGTTGGATATCGATTTTTATATAACTAAGTCAACAGAAATTCATGCCAATCACGCATAAACTGCTCGGAAATTTTTAAATCGGTATTTGTTATCATTGTGTTGTACAAAAAACGCCCAAACACACCCGCGCATGTGCGGTTTAGATCCACGTGTACTTCGAAAAAATGTGAACAGGATTAGGGATGTACAAAACATCTCTATTTATTACTTGTAAATTTTAAGACGACTTCAATTTATTGTCCACGTTGATTTTTTACGGGTTTAATCTCTGTAATGCGACCATCGAGCATTTTTTGACTCTGAAAGGTCTTTCAGGGTGAAAAATGCTCTCTAGCGGCAAAATGTGATTCGTTAACATTATTTTTTCAAATTTTTTATACAACTAATGTGGCTTTATTCTATTTCAAAAAAAAAATACAAAACCTAATTAACCATTCATAGTCTAATCTTGGGCGCTTTTCGCGATAATTATCGAATAACGTAATTTTGGGTTCTGATTGGTCAATATATTCTTGACCAATCAGAAGCCACTAGTTTGGTGTTGTTAAGTTTTCGCGGGAAACGTTAAAGCTTTCAGGCTATACAAGTGTTTGAAGAGATTTTTCCAAGGACAAGTTCATTTACGAAAGATGTTTATGGTACTGATAAAACAATAATGAAAACAGCGAAGTAAGTTTACGTTGAATTATTTTTTATGAAAAGAAAAAGTTCTACTTGTTGAAGATGTTTAGTGGTTCAAAAGGGTTAATGATAATTCGTCTTGTTTGAATGAATGCGCATACTTGGCAACATGCTGCAGCCATAATGTAGTTAGAATTTATGTAATAATCTTCCCCAGGAAAACAAAAATCGAAAGGGGAATTGGCGGATGATATTTAATTCTAACGAAAACCAATAAATACCAAAGTAGGAAAACACTGTTACTAGTACACGAAATTTTAATTTCGGTCAAAATCTTTGCACCTTTTCCGACCAATAGCCCTTTCACCCGAAGACAGGCAATTTCGTCTATTTTGTCTGTTTTTAGCACTCAAACGTCGCGAATATTTTGGCCAGAATTAAAACATAGCTACTGGTCGCCAAATAAGGGTCGGTTTTCAAAAAAAAAAACGACGCTCATTTGGCGATCCCTGTAGGTATATTTTAATTCTAGACACAATTTTTGACTGCTAAAAAGTAGAAAAAAAAAACGAAATTGTCAAAATTTGAGTAAAAGGACTATTGGTCGGAACAGGCCCACAGATTTAGAACATACCTAATGGTAATTGAAATTTCGTGTTTATGAGTTTTTTTTCCTGGGTGCACGCTGCCCTAATTCCGGCGACTTTTTTGAAACCCTTAACTTAAAGGCTTTAAGTGACTGAAATAGGTGATGCGACTGCTTCATTTTTCCCTAAAAAATAAAAAAGGACATTTTATATAGCTCAGGCTAATATTCAACGCCGAGTTTTATGCAACTTGGGCAGATTGAACTTGACCACTTGAATAGTGCCTAGCCTCTCTAATCAAATAAGACTGTGGCGGTCGACCCTAAAATTAGAATAAAAAAAAATGTTGGCTTGACTGAACCAAACCTGCAATAACAGAAAAATGGCTTTAAAGCAAATGCTTTGAATCATAGACTAGTCAAACTGTCTTCTGCAAATTTAATTTGTTACCATCAAAAACCTGCATATGGGCGTTTTTTCGACTTACTTACCACCACACATGAAACGGTCGTTGTCTTAGACATCATTTCGCTGAAATTTTAGGTAATAAAATTATATATGTTGATTTGACATTTGAAATAATATGCACAAATGGTAATGAAACGACTTATACTGATAATAATGAAAAATTGAAAGTAATATTTTTGTGAGAATGTGGTTGAATTTTTTTTTATAGTGGACATATAAAAATTAGTCAACTTTGAACTTTTTCTGGACTTTTCTCAAAACAACAAAATGGATTGTAAGGTTCTGTCATTTTCAAATATGTTCTAGATTCTCAAATAAAAAGATAATAAAGAAAGCGTATGGAGGAGGTTAAACCTTAACAGTATTAATATGTATGACCTAACCTACACGTTTTAATAAAACACTATTTTTATGTTACGGGTCTCACCTTGTTCACAGGCTTTTAAGTTAAAAGTTTTAACGAAAAAATCAAGATTACTCTATATTTCTAGCACATATTTTAAAATGAATGCTCCTTATAGACTCCTCCTATGCCATAAAACTTGTTGTATAATCAGCTAAAATTATTGTAAAAAATCCTCAAATTTTTTCCCCGGTTTTATTTGGTATTCACGTTATAAATCAACTTTACCTGCTTTGTGTGTTATCTATACATTATGTTTTGCATCGCCTTGATTTTTTGCTGATTTTTCATATTTGAATTTAACTCGATTTTCCCCGATTTTCTGACATCATAGAAGCCTTCGATTGGGCGGTAATTTACGGGCTATATACTGATTCAAGCATGAAATTTCGAATAGTTCGGCAATAGTGTGTGTGTGTGTGTGTTCCTTGGGCGTGTCGCCAGAAAACCTTGGGACAACTCTAAGGTGTACTAAGCAGGTCGCTAAATCGTCTAAGGAGGGGTGTGGACCATGTTTCCCAAATACGTACAAGTCGATTACGCTAGGCTTTCACACCATCACAATTTTTATAATGAACTCGACCATTTGTTTTTTTCTTTGCATCGCATAATTTTTATATCGGTCTTAAAATAGTTGCGAAAAATGTTGGAATTCCAAATTTGAATGTTAAAATGAATCATAAAAGTCATGTTAACTCTTGACTTCCAATTGCATAAAGGTGCAGTGTTTTACAGTTAATATGTCACCAGGATATTAGCGATTTATTTTTCATAAATTTCTCAAAATCTTATTAAATGCCCCATAATTGCCTATAATATTTGCTTAAAATTGTTCGCGACTTTTCATAAAAGGGCAACGCGTAGTCTAGCCTAGGCTGTGTTGTCGTTTTTTGGCGTGAAACATTAGACCGCACCCGGTGTACTAATTTTACACACCATTTACGTTTTCTTCATGTAATACAAGTCCGAGTATTTTATTATTTTGACGTCTTTCACGAGTGTATGGCTTGCTCAGAACTTCTGGAGATTTACTTATCTTCATCCGCTTCTGTCATCATATCCGGATTTAGACGTGCATCTTACGACTAGATTTAGGTTTTAACTTGAGGAATGTTGGACATCTAAACGTGCCCTTAAAAAGTCTTTTTAGCTTCCCTAAACCTTCTTTACTTGTCTTTCTATATTCCTTCCTAAAGTTAAGGGTATTATTTTAGGGTGAAAAATGTTTTAATTTTTTTATCGTGATGTTTTAATCCTATTGAAATGAATTCTGACAATAATAATGATGTCGGTTTTAGAATATCTTAAAATTGAGCAACATGTTACATGTAGCTCTTGTACTATCAGAGATAAGTAGTTTTTTGGGAACCAAAAGAAAAGAGGTTGGAAAATATTTTTGGTAAACTTTTCAAAAACGGGAAAACACCATGCAAATAACGGATTCTCGAAGCGGACGTATTTTAAATCGCAGTGAAATTATTAATTTACGAAAATAATAATGGTTGAGGCTTAAAATTTCCCGAAAAATGCTATATGAGTCATATAATATGACCCCCGCCTCCAGAGGCTCAAATTACATTTTTTAATTGAAAATGGTAGATCTTGAATCTACCATTTTATTTAATTTCGATTTTTGCACAAATGTTTTTTTATTTGAATAACGAATGTAATTTGACCCCCTCATAGTCAAATTGCATTTTTTTTTCAAGTTTGAAAAACATTGTGTTTTACATTGGGTTTCTAAGTTTGGTGCAATGAATAATTAAAATATTTTAGTGTATTACGATAGCCGCATGCCTTTCTGCTGAGAGCATTTATCTCTACCCACCGAAAAAACGTGAAGAGGCAAAAGAAGCTCATCGCAAGTTTCATTCGGCCGATGGGGACTTCATCACAATGCTGAACATTTTTAAGGTAACTTTCGTTGAAACTAAGTAAATTCACATTTTGAAATTTGACAATAACGAAATAGAACAAAATTGACGTTAATTGTTTTTGTCTCGGCCAAAAATATTTGAATCAGCTGCTTTTTGACAAATGGGTGCAAATTTTTGTTAAATTACAACATTTTTCATTATTCATAAATGTAAAAGAGATTGTAGGGCCTTCATAATTACTTCGGGTGATAGCGGCCGTATGAAGCGGGACCCAAGGCCCCATTCAGTTAATTTGCCGACAAAGCTTTGCAAAGCAGCCCCGTAAAGCGATTGCGTAAATGAGCTTGTAATCATGCCGGTGACAGAACAGCCCCGAAAAGCGCGTGGTCAATACAACATTGTTTTGTGAATTTGCTCTGTTATTTTTTAAAGTTTTTAGCACGGTTCTTTTATCACCAAATGTGATAAAAAGCGCTTATAGCTCACCTTATGTGTTAAATAAGATGTCCCTACGCTATACTCATGCGTAAAAATTGCGTAAAATTGCGTAAACGCCGACAATTAAAGCCAAGGCATGCAGTATATTATTCATGTAAATTATTAACGGAATCAATGCAAAAGATCTCTGTTTTTAATATCGGTACCTCGTGTACTTTATTTGGCCTGATTTCTGGCCTAATGTGCTACCCCACGTTTTTAGCATGATTGGTAAATAAAACATACACGCTGGCCCTAATCGGCTCGAAGATATATTTTTCAAATAGATCATGTCAGAATAATACGCAACATCTAAAATGTTTCACGGTCAACATGTCATGATGCCATTTTAGGGCCGCCATATTGACCCTTTGTTTAAATTTACGAATAAATAAGAGTTAATCCAAAACAGCAATAATAATCGTGACACACTGTAAAATCAGAAAATACGGTTTTTGTTAGACTGTACCATTTTTTGAGATTATTCACCAAAGTTTGCTGAAGAATTTTGGTATATATATATATATTTTGTCAGTACAGTTATTTATCTTTTGAAACAATATTTTACAATAACCCTTACGTCTTTATTCGGCTACTTTTGCCGTCGAAAACCGGCTGGTTAACTCCATAGGGCGTAGGTGGAATAGCGGGAAAATACTGTGCAAAAAGTAACTGGATAAACGCGCGAGCGGGAGATTGCGCAATATTTCACCTCAAGGTGGCCGGATAAACCCACAGTGCGTGAGCGGGTTAGCCGAAAACTTTCTGCAAAAACAAGTGGCCGGATAAATCAACGAGCGGATAAATTGCCGGATAAACCCGCAATGGTGTATTATATACCATAATGTCCGACTACCACCATTGGCAGCAAAAAATGCTAATGGAGCTAATTATGTAATAATATAACCACCTAACCAGTTATCTTATCACCATTTTTTTTTACCAAAAATGGGTTATCTTACGAGATGATTTTGATCGAACTCCGTATACGTGGCAATGATTATTTTTTAAACAATTAAGTATTAACCCACGTCTTCTATCGAAATATTTTTACGCTTAAAACATGTTCAAAACCGCATTAATACAAACTGATTAAGATGAATAGCGTTCGCCTCAAGCTTCAGCTACTGTAGTTTTAATTCTGGTGGAGACCCACCACATACTTTTAAACAATGAACAATGAGCCCCACCTTGATCGTGGTAGTATCCAGATTCAGGGCACGAGTATTTTTTGGCTCAATACAGCAATTTTCCATCTGCAACTTTTTTTCGGAGCTACTCCTAGTAACCTAATACTTTTACTTGATAGTACCAGCCAGGTACTGTGTAGCGGTTCTAATGTCGATGATAACGTTCACGTTTGTTCATTACTTCTAAGCACATACGGATTTTAAAAGATGAAGTATGTATTAATTTATCATAGTTTTGGGTGAAAAGGATTCGAAGGAGATGCGCAAGCTTGTGAAGGAGGTAGGATATGATACGTCGGAATCAAAATGCGTAGGCAAGATCGTACATTTTAATTTTCTTGAACTTATACCTCCTCCATTTCTCTTTTCGTATTCTTTTTTTATTTGAGAAATTCGATTTTTTTCGAGAGAAGATCAAAAACAGTTGCAGTAAAAAACTTGTAGTAAAATATGCTCAAATTTCTGAACAGGTTCTCACAACCCTCTGCCTTAAGATGAGAACTAGTTTTTGAAGAGATATTTCCCGGATTTTCCTCATTAGTTTGGCAAATTATGTGGCTTAGCTAGTTCTTACATATATTATATATGATATATATATATATATATATGATCCAAACTTAATCGTATTTATTCTCGCACTATCAAGCTTAACATGTGATATTTAGAGATTAACCCGTCTTTTTTTCAAAATGGTTTAAATACCCCTCATCGGCATTTTCTCCGTTTTATCAAGCGTTTTTCGCGCTTTATCAATCTTAGTTGTTCATTATAATTGAGGGGGCCGTTGTACATTTATCAGCACATTTTGGTAATAACAGGATTTGGTCGAAACTTAAAGTCAGCCCTTCTATTTCGCCGATTGAAAAACGGTTCACAAAACGATGGACATGGTCCAAACGCGTCGGTTTTTCATCCGATAAGTAATAAGTAGTGGTTTACTAAGTACCTTGCGCGTCACATTGTTCCTTGTCGGTACCGTACAACTAAGTAATCTCACAACATAGCTCAATTAGCCACATTCGGCGTGTAAGTGGGTCAAGCTGACCTACGTAACCGGTTTTATTTACCAAGGAGCAACGTACAACCAAATTAGAGTACGGCTAGATATCGCACTTCGTGATAATTATAAGAGTTCGTTATAAGGTCGAGGATTTTGTCCGATATAAGGTCTTATGGTTTTTTGACCTAAATTATTTTTTGAGATTAGACTCTAACGGTATTTTTGTATCGTCTTTGAAAAATCACATAAGCAACTGTAAAAAATCGAAGACCTTTTTTGAACTTTTGAAAAACCAAAAAGACATGATTTTATAAAAAAAAAATACATAAAGATTTTTTTGTAAAAAGACACGATGTTTGTTTCAAAAATATATATGATTTAGTCCCAAAGATGATATGATCGTATGAAACAGAGGCTAATCTCCATATAATATACCATAAGTTTTTCAAAAATGCATGTAAGGTTATAGGCTCTCCTTACCCAGCACCTTATAATAACCCTTGTAAATAAAGAGTTTTGTTGAAACTGTATTTTATCACTAATGTTGTAGGTTTCTCTATTTATTAAAGATGACCTTTAAAAACATGAAAACATCTGAAATCTAAAATTAGAAATACCTATTTTGCTTCAACCTTTCATTAGTTGAATATTTTTAAGTAAAAATTTTCTCATGGAAACACAATTTCGAAAATTGATATGGTGGAGAAGGACACGGGACAAAACAATTAAGTTTAATTCTTTCATTCCATCGCTGAATCCACTGCGGTTTCACTTTTTGTTTTCTCAAAGCGTCCCCTTTTTTTTGCAAATCAAGAAGTCGAGGCAGATTTGGCCTTGATAATAATTGTCTTAAAATACCAAATCATGCTCTCAGTGGTTAATTAAATGATGTATTTGGCTGTTGTCAAAACCGTAATTGATTTGATTAGCATTTGCCCGCCTTATCATTAATCAGTTTCCGATCTGAGACAGTTCTAGGGCCACTTCGTAGTTACTTTGCGCGTGTTTTAGGTCGCTAAAAATACGTGGTCATCATAAGAGATAAATACGTTATCAGTCCCATCAACAATTATTGGACTAGTGAATTATAGCGGCGGCAATATGTCGAAATTATTTATGGTATAAGTCTGTTATAAGGTCAAGTGATTTTTTTTGCAGTAAGGTCACGCTGATATTGATTCAGTTTTTTCGTCTTTTGGACTAAATCGTCTGTTTTTATGTTTAAAATCATGTTTTTTACAACGTTGTCATATATTTTGGATGAAATCATCTCTTTTTGAAAATTTTCCAGCTGAAGTTAAAATACTCTTCTTAGAGAAGAGCCCTGTCTCGCGGCGCTGCTTTGTCATGGGACCGATTATACGTGCACTGAGGATTTCAGATTGTATGTGTCGCCATCTACCTCTACTTTCGGTCACCGAAAGTGACAATTTGTTAGATTTTTTTTCAAACTACGTCTTTATGCAAAATTTGACGTATAGCCACGCTTAAACTTCACTTCCGGTCACCGTAAATGTCAACGTGTTTTATTTTATAATGTCGGTTGTTCCATTAAAAACTAAGTCTCTATGCAAAATTTGGGGATTTTTTATTTTCCTTTAGCTTTGCTTCCGGTCACCGGAAACGACAACGTGTTGTACTTCCGTGCAATCGTGCATTCGTGTAATCGGTTTTTTTATATTTTTCGGTTTCTTTGTTCAAAACTACGTTTTCATGCAAAATTTGGGGATTTTTTATTTACGTATCGCATAAATCAGTTTTCTAATTAAAGAACGAAAGTTTTCTAACTAAGATCAATTCAGTTTGTAGCCAACCAACCCCTCCCGCCCTGGCAAAAAAGTCTGTTGTAGACGAGTCCATAAAATCATGTTTTTTAGGAAAATGTATGCTTCATAATGTTTTCGAGCATTTTTGTTATAAAATCATATATTCGGACACAACGTTCTGTAACCTTATTTTTCTTCGTTCGAAAATCTGACTGTAATTGGCCCAGCATTTCTCCTCATTAGAAAATTGTGGTTTGAAACTGGTGTGTTAATCGCTCATTCGCGTGTTGTTTTATTTTTTTAATGTTCAAATTGTCAAAATCTGAGGATTCGAAAAGTGGTCCATTCTGTAAATATACACGATAACGTGGCCAACGCACTTGAAAAATTCTAGTCGCGGTCTAAAACGTCAACCTCATCTGCTCATGGGAACGTATTCACAGCAGTCATTCTTTGTGTTCCATGTTTACGATTTTTTTAAACAGAACCAGATGCTCAATATTAACACCAAAGTACCAGATAAAGCTGCTAATAGCAAAAACACACGGCAATGTCGTTTACGTGGTGTCCTATCGTGGACCGGAAAAGAGTTGAATGCGCAATAATCGGGTCTGCTTTGGCTCAACTGAATTTTTTTTTAACTTTTTGAATCTTTTTCGAAAAAAACCCTTAACTCGAATATTTTTTGTGAAAGTGTCCCTTAATTTGGGTTCCTAACGTGGGACCCCTGTAAGTGTAAATTGTAGTAAAATTATTGCACAACCGCGGCAAAAAGACAAAACACACACTAAAAAGTGTCCGAATACTTTTTTTCGTTTTCGGGAATACAGGGGCGTCAATTAAGGCCACGCCAAGTAAGGGTAAATTTAAAAAAAAACACGAAATATACCCTTTTGAGCGCCCCTTGTATAAGAAAACTTGGGAATTTGAAAGATCGTTGACCTGCTCAGAGGGCACAATCCGAAAATGGAGAAATACGAACACGGATAAACATAAAAATTTACTCCGCTATACGGGACTGTTTTTTTAATAGCTATAAGGTCTTACTTATAAGTTTTGATTTACATTCCCAATTTTTAAATTTTTCTATACGTAAAACCTGCAGCTTATAAACAATCATTAGACTCGACCTAGAAACAAAAAGATAACTTAAATTACTACGTCTAAAAATAGCGTTTTTCGATTTGTCGGTATAGCAAAAAGCGAATTTTCGGTTTCGGCCATAATCTATAGTTGGGCGCTTGTGCTCCTTCAATAGATAATTTATGAATTGCTTAATTACGGTTTTCGAGATTTTTTTCAAGTGAGATAAAGAACGAATGAAGTAACAGTGAAGCACCAACTTTTAACGATGATTACGGTTGGAGGGAAAATTTTCCTTTGAATTTGGACCAAAATCTGAACTGCAGCGTGTTTGGAGCCAATGGCTTATTTTTAATACGCGTTTTTAACACCCAAAGCCCATTTTTTGCGATCACCGTAAGCTCTGTTAAGACTTCCGTCGAAAACATGGCAATGGTCCAATTGATTCAAAGTAGGTCTATATAAAGGCATATAAGTACAGGGGTTGGTTATAAGGTCTTTTCTTTGGCCCGTTTTTTAAGTCGTGTATTTTTAGGCCAAATTCCTTAAAATCATGAGCTTGCAATTTCTTAAAATAAGTACTTTTTGGGCTTCTACAAATTTCGGCTGGGCCTTACGCAGTTAACTTGCCATTAGAAAAAAACGTTCGTAAAATAACTGCTCAAGTGGTATACTTAATGTTTTTGCCCCAACATGACATGTCAAACGATGTATGAATTCTGACAAGTCAGGTTCTGACTGTTTGCGCCAAAGTTTGAAATGATGCATGGGATTGTGGTATATTGCCAGATATTGCACGTTTGCTGAAACATTTGACCGAACCTTCATCAACGCTTCTTTTAACTATTTTTTTTTTCAATTTGCCAGATAAAGAGACACGGTATTTGTCGATATATTTTTTGGAATCGGAAATTGATTCGATTAATTTTCGACTTTCGATTATAGATTATAAATATAACGTCATGTTTGTTTTATAATTGATTCTGAGACAATTTTATTGGATATATCAATGTTTATATTATGGTACAGGGGGAGTTAAACGGTATACATGTAAGTTTAACCGTATACCATTTTGGCCACTAGCTATAATTTATAGGCTTTAAGTTATAGCCTATAAGGCCATATCAGTTTTTTCACTATAAATCATTTTTTGGCTTTTTGGGCGAAGGCCACATACATTTTTTCAATGAAATCATATATTTTAAAATCTTTCTGAGATCGTCTAGTTTTTCAAATGGTTATATATTTAAGTCGCTTTTTTCGTTTGACCTTATAAGTAAAATTAACTCCGATCCGTTTTTTAGGCATCGTATCTTAGTATCGTATAAAGCAGGGAAACTAATCAAAGAATATGAAAAATTATGGTGTAGCCTATACGGTATGTAGGGATTATCTGAACAGCAATATAACGTCCAGTTCGCGCTCGTTTTTACTTAAACATTTTGAACATACAGTCATTTTTCGGGCTTGACCTTATAACCAGACCCCCCTGTACATTGTTTTTTTACGCAAGTGTCCTATTCCCCAGACTCGCCAAAAATGAACCCGTATTACAAACGCAATATTTGTAATAAAAAACGTATTATATATCATTTTCTAAAAACGCCGATTTATTTTTTTATAATCTAAGTGAATAGTCAAACGCACCATGTGTGTCGATAATGGGATTTAAAATAATTGAGTGTCTCAATGGCGCTAATTCGAAAGGTTAAATCACACTCCGTCGAGGTGTTTAATGCTATTTATGAGCTTCAGCAGATTTTCCCTCATCTATCCAAAAAAGGTGTTTGGCGTAAATATCAACAGCAGTGATCTCGGGCGTCATGCAATCCAAAAATCAAACCCAAAATTTGTCGTCAAACGCATTTTTTCATGTTTTCGTTGACCAATTTGTTTGGTAACGTCGTTATGGATTTCGTTGCCATTAGACTTTGGTTATCACCACTTTCACACGTTTTTTATCATTCTTTTTAAAACGACATTTATATTTTGTTTCAATATTTGCATAAACATAATTGGATTTTTTTAAGTGATAGTTAACCCCTGAACAACACTTTGTTGCCAATTTTCTACATTATTATCCAAAGGCGTTTTTTACATGTTTTATAAAATGTAGTGACAGGTAAAACCAGCATATAGATATCAATTGAATCCTCAATCGATATACACCCCTGCGCTGTTATCTTGTCACCCGTTATCTTACATATTTTCCCGTTGGCTCCGTTATCTTGCAGATTTTTTTCGGCCAATTTTCCAGGAATCCCTATATTTATGTGTTAAGCACTGCGCTGTTATATTGTAGATGTCCCCGTTCGCTCCGTTATCTTGCGGATTTTGCAAGATAACAGCGCAGGGGGTGTTTTCAATTAATTGATAGTTACGCCACTTGACCAGTTATCTTGCCTTCATGTACGCTAAAAACGGATATATATCACAATTTTGGTCAGATAACTGGTTAAGGCGTTATTAAATAATCAAATAACGTTTAGTAAAACAAATATTTATAACATTTAAGAGACCGAATGAGAATCGGCCATGTGTACAGTGTTTTACATTATGTGTTGAGGAGTTAATTCGTATTTATTGAAAAGGGGACTAGTAAAGAAAAAAGGTCTCGAACTCCAAGTGTCTTTAGGTTTATGCGGTCATGTTGGGTTAATAGAGAGCTTTAGCGGTTTTTTTTTATCTATTTTGTCAACACCAATTCTGATTGAGTAGATGGCGGCCACATCCATACGAAATCGGCGAGGAGAATACCGCGGAATGTGTTACACTCTGATAGCCACAACTGTACACAGAATAGCTTACACGTGTAGTTTTTTCGCTAAAGTTCATTTTGTCGGTTAAAGCTGTGTTGATATACAAATTCAAACATTAGAACACATTTGGGTTTCAACAGGGTGCTTATAAGGTCAGAAATTTCTGTAACTATGAGCTTACGGCAGTTTTTCTACAATAACGTGAGGTCCCAAGTAATACTATTAAGGCTCTGAAAAGGTCCCAATAATCAAAGCCATTATGGTTGATTTTTTCAATAAAAAAGCGTACTGGCGGTGTTGGTTATAAGGTCAGTCATTTGACATTTATTAGGCAAATCAATTTGCTTAAAAGGTCGAGTCAGATTTTTAAAGTGAATTTAGGTCAAGACAGCATTTCAGACCTTAACCAACAACGCCCGTATTTAAATAATAAAACGGTTGAACTCATTTTTCACATGGCCGCGGGGGTCAAATTACAGAATTTTTTTTAATTGGTAGTTATTTTTCTAAATGTGTGAAAAAAATGGTGCTGTTGGTTGGCTCACTTTGTTTTGAATATTTACATAAGCATATTTAGGTCAAAATTGACAGTTGATTTTTCAAAAACATAAACACCAAAGGAAAAAAAAGCTCCCCCGGCAAAGTGTCTTTTCGGTTTATGCGGTCTTGTTGGCTGTTAATAGAGAGCCTCACACATTTTTTTTATCTATTTTGTCAACACCAATTCTGATTGAGCCGTTGATGTTGACCACTTCAAATAGTTTTATCGAATGAAGTAAACTCTTAATTGCCCATCCTAATTCGAACGTCTTAGTGCGGTTTCGACCGGTATATGGTCCATTTTTATATGGGCCCCTACAATACCTGTTGAGCGAGCAAAGTACTTGGGAAATATTTTTTTCGGGCGAAATCATCGTGAAACTTTAATAAAGTGCATACCCTTAAAATTAGCAAAGTAGGGGTATGTTGTTATTTGTTTTAATCTACCTTTTATCAATTTGTGATTTAAATCGAGTGCAAAAAACAGAAATGTTGTATTTGTTTTTTTTTTATTTTTTTTTCTCGTTTTTCGCGTTTTTCTTATTGTTTTTTTTTTCTCCATTTGCAATTGCCGGACGTGCGCGGAAGCAAACCAATGCGAGCAGACCTTTCAATTTTGCGCCGCTCTGATTGGCTTGCTTTCGCGAAGGTTGTGCGGCTGAAATTTGAGTTGAAAACTTTTGTAAGTCGGATTTTTTTTTGAAAGTAATATATAGTAAAGGTTCGAGAGAAACTCAGATGACGACCAAAACGTCGTTGTACGTTTTCCGTAAACTATTGTCATAAGAAGCTCATTCTTATAATTTAAAGATATTATACTCAAGACAAAAGGAGATCTATAATTTTGTCTGTGCTTGTTTAGGGTTAAAAAGATTTTTTAATCAATCACCAGTAAAAATCAAGATACTACTTTAAAAAAACTCATTTTTGATAATTATCTGTAAACAAGTGATGGCTGAATTCAAGTTGAGGACCGAATTCATGATTAAATGACCTTAGCTTCGCAATTTCTATGTGAATAAATGCTCTAAGAAAATAATGAATATAGGATATCTGTAATTTAATTTATACGAAAAAATGTCTACTTTTTTCGACACGTTAGCTTCCCGCTACACAAGATAGACTGGGCTAAAATAATATTGTAGAATAGTTTTTTCTTTGCATGGTTTTATCAAAAGATTTCAAAATAAGTTTTTTCGTTTTTAACTTTAATTTGCTATTTTCGGCTTTATAATATCCGGTTTAGTGTTTGTTTGCTACTACCTAGGTTACCTGTTTTAGTATAATTGCTTTTGAAAGTACGCATTTGTGTATCCTGGGCAAGTAAGCGTACTATTTTAGCATTTCGAAGAAGTTTATCAGTTAACTTGGAACTAAAACACAACCAATAATAATAAAACGAAGTTAAATCTAAATTGCGGGCCTAGTAGTCTATACATCTGGGCGTGGCTTATCCTGCATAATCCACGCCTAACTTACATTGTGCCAAATCCATTTTTTACTCCGAAATCCGTTTTCTATTAAAAACGACTTGTGTTCAAAAATGTTTTTCTTTTTATTTCAAAATGAACCGTGTGCCTGCCTCTTAATTTAGTTTTTGAATTACACCCCTGCGCTGTTATGTTGTCACCCGATATCTGGTTTCCCGTTCGTTCCGTAATATAGCAGATTTGTTATGTGTTAAGCACTGCGCTGTTATCTTGCAGATGTCCACGTTCGCTTCGTTATTTTCCGGATTTTTCTAACGCGAAAGTTGCAAGATAACGGACCAGGGGATGTACATATATTTTAGGATCACATTACATGTATGTGACATTACATGTATGTGACTCACATATCATGTGGAATTAACTTTAAGGATCGAAAATTTTAAGAAAGTCAAGGCCTCAACTTCAAGTGTCTTCATAATTGTATCATAATTGGTCGCCTTCTTAGTTAACGAATGTATATTTTTAGGCATACCGAAAAGCACAAATGGATCAACGTTGGTGTTTTGAAAATTTCTTAAATCATCGACATTTGTCAAACGTGAATGACATCAGGAATCGTGTTCTAAACCCCATTTTTGGTAAATCGTGACTTTTTGTTTCATTCTGAGACATAATTTTTTGTTCAAGACCTTATAACCACTACGATTTTGCTTTATTCACGGTCAGGAAGCAACAAATTTGTATAACAAGTTATTTAAATATTTCCACATTAAGACGCAATTTTGCCGTTTCTCCATAACTTGAAATCGGTGATATGCATCTCTTAATACCTGTTTAGAAAATAGGCAAGCTAACCGATAGTAGTTTTGGTTTAAGAACACGAAGTAGGAAACAATTGCGGGAGATATTTCAGAGTTTGCAAATGCCCCTCCTGTCTTGTGATAAGCCGGAAACGATTCGGCAAGCGTTTGCACGTGGAATGTTCATGAATTGTGCCGAGGCAGGCGAAAAACTCATTTCAACAGGCCTACTAAGCCGCTAAGTACTACCAATTGGATTTAACCATACAGGGATCCAGTCAATTTTTTTTTATCAAAATATATAAATCACCTCATGTGACAACAAAAGATATACAAATAATAAATGCGGTAAAAAATTCAACTCCCCCAAATCACCTCAAGTGACCTTAAAAGTGACCTTCAACGGACCTATTCCGCCTTTTAAGCCGCTAAGTACAACCAATTGGGTTTAACCATACAGGGATCCGGTCAATTTTTTTTATCAAAAGGAAATATGTCAATCACCTTATGTGACAACAAAATATATAAAAAAGAATACATGTAGTAAAAACTTCATATCCTTCAAATGCCCTCGAGTGGCCCTAAACATTTTTTATTATGTTTTGTTGCACATTTTGGTTCTAGTAACTCACTATCAGTGAGTATATGAATTGTGACCCCGCATTGTACTGGGCTAAAAACCGAGAATCTCCTTTTCGATCAAAATATACACCACCTAACACGTTATGTTAACACACGTTATGTTAACAAAATTACATTATGTTAACACTTTTTGGGATTTGATTAACTTCGATTTCCAATTGTTTAACCAAACGCCCTACCACATTATGTTAACAAAATTACATTATGTTAACAGTTTTTGACGTTTAATGGTGTTAACATAACGTGTTAGGTGGTGTAGTTAAACCTAAAAACATTAACAGATATTTATTTTGATTCCAAAGATGTACAATCTATATTAGTATGTATTTTAATATAAAACTAATTCCATGGTGAAATTGGAAGATAGTGGGACGTAATTCTGACAAAAATCCGGTGCCGGGTTAAGGCGAAACCCATGTTTTTGAATAACCTTAGCTGTCCTCGGGCGATTAATTATTTTTATTTAGATTTATTAATAGGCTAACTAGCTGTGAACTATTTCTTCCCATAGTAAAAAAAAGGCAAAAAACTGTTGAAACAACAATAACTTTTTAGTTTTTCTAATTATTGGTTCATGGAGGCCTACTCCCCTTTTTTTCGTGTAAATTAGGACGGACGTCTGCGACTTATCTTTCCCGTCATTTGTTTTTTCATAAAAAATATCAAAACGGTATAATACTAACCGCAGTCGCCTACTCAAAGGACTACTATGTGGTCGGGCCAAAAAAACAATCATATAATACAGGCCCGACCCTCGGTCCCTCATCAACTTCATCCCGACCATAATTATATACCAGCTTGTTTAACTATATTTATGTATATATGGTGGGTACGTATCTGATATATTGAATTGGCATTTTAAACTACACAGTTACAAGTAGGCCTACTTCAGACGTTTCGTAATTGCTGTTAAGTTCTTGCTCACATGTGAGACTTTTTTTGGGTTTTGCGAAAAAAAAAACGCGCCGACTGAAATAAAATATAAAAAACAAATTTGTTTATTTAAAAATTTTTAAAACTTAACCCGAGATACTCTATGTTCAAGTGCCCTATTTGTATAATTCAACATGAACTCGTTCGCACCTTTACTCTAAGTCAATGCATACAATGGATTTTTGACTGATAAAATAACGGCGCATGGGGTTACATACGCCAATAATTCGCGTATTCATTTATAAGTCCCTTGTCTGTTTTGATTTATCATAAATGGTTCTCGGTATAATTTTAATTAAAGTGAAAGTGGGTAGCTAGCTACCCAATATGCGTACCATAGTTAATATTTAACATGTTTCTTGAAAATAGCAGAAAACTTACTCGACCTAGTTGTTTCTAGGTCACACTGTATTACACAGTACGAGTATCCGAGTTTCCCTATAATTATGATCTCTTGAAGTTGCGGGTTGTATAATATGATTATTTTGTCCTTCACCACACGGTAGTTATTTTGGCCGACAGCTGCCGTTTGTACAATACTATTTTCGCCAAAAAAAAAACTATTCGATATTTTATATAGAAAAAAAGTGGGAGATAAGATAAGTCAGAGACGTCCAGAGATGCTTCCACCTATTCGATAAGTTTCTTCGGCGTTACTTCTTTATTTTTGGCAGAAAAATGGACATATTTTAGGTCTTTCATCATAATTGATATGCTGAATTAAGTCGTACACATCACATTGTATGATGAATCATGTTTCTTGCTAGAACAAAGATCAAGAATTGAGGCTGACCAGTTAATGGTTAGTAATTGAGATTGATTTTGGTTGAATGGGTGGGTCACGAAGTTCAACGTTTTGTGAAATGCAAATTCAAAAATTTGTTATCCCACAAACACGTTAAATTCTTTAAAAAGCGTCAAAATCATTATTCAAATTCATTATTCAAAATCATTATTCAATTGACTTTTTGAAAAAAAAACCAATTATATTCGATTTTTATTAGGGTCAAGTTAGTTTGGATTCACCTTTTTCTTTGAAATTATGTACTATTATGTAGTTATGGGTCTGCAAAAATAGTATCCGATATCGAAATGGTTATAACGTCCACAGGCTATGGTCCACAGGCTATGGATAAAAATGCATTAAAGGTTCTATTGACAAATTAATGACTAATAAATTATTATTAGTAATAATAAAACAATTTGAAATCAGGGGAATTTGCGTAAGTTTTCGGTCAATTCAACTTTTTCACACTATTGAAAAAAACAATTAATCGAAAACTTCGACAGGGCATTTTAAGTTCTTGCAAAAAAAAGACAAAAGGCTAACCACCAGGGCTCGGCTCAATTTCTCGGCTCAAATGCCGAGCCGAGCCAAAAAAAAAAATAATCAATTGTGCCGAGTCCTGCTAACACAATAACCATAGTCTATTGTCTATTTTGCCAAGAACTTAAAATGCTCTGTAGAAGTTTTCTATTAATTGTTCTTTTTTAAATAGTGTGATTCCCATGATGTGAAATTTTTTTATCAGTCATTAATTTGTATGAAGTTCTCCACGGCGCTATTCTAAAAGGTATAATATAAAGACGTAGTGTGTAGGCGGAATAGCTGTACCTACATGTAATTTTTAGGTAATAGCGCCAGAATTACACCACAAATTTTATGGTTTCCCCGAATTATTAATTTTTCCAAGCCGTTTTTTTTATCTAAGGAAGATACACCTCCTGGGCAGTTTCCTATCAAAAATGAAATATTTATCATTTGATCTCTGGTCATCTCTTAGTAATATTTCATTAAACGAAATATATTGCCATTTTGCGCCTACGCACTTTGCAGTTATCTTTGAAAGATAACTACGCAGGTGGTGTAATAGCGAACTTTTCGTCCGGACAAGTAAGACTCAAAAATGAATACCTATCGTAATTAAAAATACATTTGTAAAGGTCCTTGGTAATAATAGTGGCTTACAAAGTAATATCACCCTGGCAGCTGAAATGACCAAACGGCCATGGTGGGAGGAATTCAACCCAATAACAAATGATAAGTACTTGTGATCCATGCACTTCAATACTTAAGTGCTTTAGGTCGGCGTCTTCTTGTAAGATAAAAAACAAATAGAAAAAGGCTCAACTTGACTCGTATTTATGAACTTGATGATAAAAAATATGATATTTTGGGACCAAAAGTGCACAACACCAACACCCTACATGGGTTCTTTAGACTTTTTTCTAACTGAAATACACAGGGTGCGCCGTTATGTTTCACAAAAAAATTCGAAAAATAGTGAAACATAATGGCCCGAGCGGGGAACAGTGAAACATAACGGGGTGAAACATAACGGCGCACCCTATGTAATGTATTTTGAATTAAATTTTGACTCAGTCTTAAAAATCATTTGCGAAAAAATGAAACATTTTTTTTGGAAAAAATAAAAACTAGTCTTTCGGGAAAATGTATGAAACTATGTTTTTGGAGAAAATTCTATATCAATCTATACAATCAAATTTGTACAATTATGATTTCCTTTACAATAAATTTCGAAAAATTCGAAAAACCGTATTTTCGAGAATTTTATTGTGGAAGAAATCATGATTTTATAAAGTTTTCTAAAAAAACCTGGTTTATAAATTTTTCCAGAAGACATGATTCTATAATTTGTTTTACATTCATTATTTTCGGTAATAATTCTATAAAATCATGTTTCTTTTTGATCAAAATTGAATATTTTTTTCTGATTTCCAACAAATCTCATCTTTTTCATATAATAAACTGCACCCGAGTCGCGACGTTTAATGGAAAATAATCTTTTCATGATGAAAGTTTCATCATAAACATTTTCAAACCCCTATAAACAATTTAGTATACATGATTAGGAGTCTTTAAGCATACAAATTGTTTTAGTGTTAACCTTATCAATTACAGAACGTGGACTCTAAAACATGATGTTGTTCGAATTCTGACAAGGAGAAAATGATTTGTAGATCGTGTTAACACACATTCTGAGACATATACTAGGTAATGACTGAGAAACCTATAGACTAGATTATGGCTCGTTCCTAGAACATAAAAAAATGTTTTTCTATTTTTAATCCTTGATAAATAACGTTTATAAATAACCTGCGTCGTTATGTACTTGTTAGCTCAGGGTTTTCCGACACGTTTTTTCGAGTAATAATTGATCGGTAATAATTTGTACGATAAGTTGGCTTGCCTTTAAAAAGTCTAAAAATTAATGATTTTCATCATTAAGATATTTTACCCTACCTTTTCTCGACTGTTGAACCATTTTTACCCCGCTTAGCGGGACTGTCTTGTCATGGGACTTATAATACGCACTTTTGACCCTCGCTTATGATAGTAATAAGAAGGATGTTTTTGGGAAATTTAACAAAAATTTAACCAGCCGATTCTAAAAATAAACGTGTCTAGTTATATGTTATCAAACACGTCTGATCCGG
>SCLG01000029.1:1550911-1602908 GCA_004367875.1 Oikopleura albicans
TTAAGTCAAAAAATTAAAATTGTGTCAAATTAACCGCAAAACCCTGTATTGGTGGAAAATTACAAATTGTTCGCTAGCGCCAACGTATGGCATGGTGGAAACTTTTAGGTCATTTTTGGACTTCTTGTCTCATGGTTACCCCATAAATGAAGTTTTCTCAATTTCTGGTCCTAAATTTCTCATAAATTTGTCAAATATACTATTTTTTTAATTGGGTTGACGAATTGTTGTTTCAGACGTTATTATATCGGATTTGATAAATACGAACATTTGTAATCTAAAAAAAGCATTCGTGATCCAAACTTCAGGACAACATCAGTCTAATATTCAAGAAAATGTGAATGTTTACAAATTATAAAGAACCACTAATCATTATAATATTAGAATTAAACAATAATTTTTTAACCACAATCTTTCAAAATTTATCGGAATCCATTTACGCTAATTTTGAATTTTTACAACATAATGGAGACNATACTTAATTTTCTGGATTATAAATATGAAATAATATTTACTTAGTGGTTCTTTATAAAAAAATTATTTCGCATCAGAATTTTACTCATAAAATGTGGTTTGTTGTCTTGTATCTTGTAATTATTAGTTTTAACTGGTAGAATTTCTATGTCAAAGGATGATGTAAAAATAAGTTCATTTTTCGTAAAAAATGTTTTGTGAAAAATATCGCGTCAGTATATTACGTTAACCAGTAAAACAGTTTAGTATTGGCCCAGCAGTTTTTTTTTGTGTTACAGGAGGGTCGCCAAATAAGAATGGATTTCGTGTTTAAAAAAACCGACCCTTATTTGGCTAACCCTAGATTAATTTATTTTTAGTTAATCTGGTTATAAGGTCACAAGGTGTGACCGTTATAAGTTCAAGTCATCTTTTTTGCACTAAGGTCAAGTCATTTTTTTGGAGTGCATTAAGATCAAGTCATTTTTTGGGGCTTGTCCTTATAACCAGGCCCCTGTAATAAATTAATTATATCCATAAGCAGACTAAAGATTAGTAAAAATTGTCTCTAACAAACAATAATAAACTTGGCCCTTATTTTGAGCAATTATATTTTTTTTTTTCGAAACGACCCTTATTTGCGGTAACCGACCTTTTGAGGGGCCCTTATTTGGTGACCCCCTGTAGCTACCGTGTGTCTGTGAGTCAATTGTGCTTATGACGGCTAATCGATGAAGCGATACAATATCGCCGATATATCGCGATACTACGAAAATTGCGTAAATCGGGCGGTTTAAAATAGGACTGCGCCCCAAATTCACAGACTGGTGTGTTATTTTCGCTAACCGGGTAAAAAAAAAGTGGTTACAGAATCATAAACAAAATAACCGGCCGCAAAATGATGATTCCATCAAAAAGTACACAGACAAAGTTAAGTCGACAACGACTCGGTATTAGATGAGCATGACGTAATTAAAAAATACCGAAATAATTCGATACAGCTTGTTTATTCAAGAGGCTTTACCCACTCGTTCAATTATCAATGTTTTTTGTGAATGAACGTGGCAGAATTAGCGAAAACAGGAGTACCCAAAATGAGCCATGAATCATTATGAAAATATATAGATTTCTCGGTATTCATTTCAGACAAAAATTTGCAACGTAATACCAGTGAAACCATAGCTGAAAAGGTCTATAAAAGTACACTGCCTAACCAGTTATTT
Source organism: Oikopleura albicans (assembly GCA_004367875.1). Taxonomy (NCBI): domain Eukaryota; kingdom Metazoa; phylum Chordata; class Appendicularia; order Copelata; family Oikopleuridae; genus Oikopleura; species Oikopleura albicans. The sequence goes on from SCLG01000029.1 coordinate 1,552,588, forward strand.
TAATGCCAAAAGGTTTCAAAAAGTGTTAAAATAATGAAGTTTTGTTCAGATAATTGGGTAGCGCGTTGGGTTAGATAATTGTAAATTTGCGATTTTTTTCCGTTCAGAAGTCTGTATACTTTTAGTTTAAGTCTATAATATTTCTTTTTTTATTCCAGTTTTAACCAAGCGCGCCACCAGCTGGTCCCCACTGGGTTGGGTTGGGTCCACTTTAATTTTTGCCCGGGTCCAGTAAGGTCCATTTGAGTTGGGTTTGGTCCACTTTTTTTAATTTTTGCCGACCTCTTGTCCCCAGGGGACTTTTTGTATAGGCTACACGCTACGTTCATCCCTCCGTTAAAAAATGTCTTTTCACATTTTTTAGTAGATTTTTAAATGGTGATAAGGTCAAGTTTTCTTTTAGGGCCTGTCTTTGTCTGGACCATGCCCTGTACTAAAAGTGGGCATTTGAGAAAGGTCAAAAAGGTGTGAGGTGAAGCAGAGTTATAAGAGGTCTGAATTCCCGTTTCTAATGTTACTCATATCATGGGATTTTATTTGGTCCCTCTTTTAGACCTGACTTAGACGAAATTTATTGCATTGAATGTTGAGGTTGACTGTGGTATGTATGTTTGACGCGGCCACCATTTTTACTTTTTAATTCTTAACCGCCAAACTCTTGTGATCGAAATTTCGAAACGATTCGTCCGAGTTCGGCCTCTTACATATCCAATGTGTGAAATATTTTTTTCGGACCAATTATTATAGATAGCTCTTCAATTTGCATGTCAAGCTCGGACGAGTAAGAGACTCTCAGAATATTACGTTAAATTAGTATGGGTTTTGTGTTTATGAAAAAAAATCTATTGAACGTGCCAATTGTATCTTGTTATCGAATGGATTAATAAATTGGCGATTTTTGGTTGCCTAAAGCTTCTTTCGTTTAAAGTTACCCAAATATATTCTTTACGCCCCTTGCGCAGTTAAGTTGCGAAAGTATTTTCGAAAAATGGCAAGATAACTGCGCAGTACGTTGGTGTAAAAAATGACGAAATATTTCTTTTCTGCAGATAATTTGCTACAAGTTACTTGTGTAGGCAAAAAATGATGAAATATTACGAAACATGACGAAATATTACATTACGGCAAGATAACTGCACTCAATACTGTACACAATAGATTGACAATCAATTCAAAAAAATAGATCAGCTTCTAAATATAATAAAGGTACTGAAAATTAAAATTAAATCTTTATTGTTTATTCTCAATTGTACCTTACTCTCTTACGTAATAAAATCCACGCGGTGGCCTAATCAACAGGATCGATAGAGATTGTATATGTACAGTATACATGTACAACTAGAGGCTAACTTTCGAATTTCACATTATCTCGTTTTATCATAAAAATTAAATATAATATTTCTCTTAATTTTCAGTACCTTTCTTATATTTTAGAAACTGATATGTTTTTCTAATTCATTTTCAACTTATTTTTGCATTGAAGATGTTTGGGTAGTTTTTTAACGAAAGAACGTTCGAATATGTCGTGCCCATATTTTTTCATCTGCGCCGGGGCTATCTTTCCAATGTTCTATAATTATTTTCATTTCGCGTGTGGTTTTTCTCTCAATGCGTCCCAACGTGCTTGATAACCATTTTCTTGTCGCAACTCGTGGTTGGCTTATCGCGACAAGCTCGTGCTGGGTTGTTGTACGTGTGTTCAAAATTCATCTTAAAATTGTTTGTCTGGTTTAGCTTTGAAGTCGGGTGGTTATTAATTTTAGGCCTTTTTTAGTATCTTTTTAATGATGTAGTTTTCATATAAGGTCTTATACAAGCATCGTGGAAAAATAGTCAGTTTCTAATCGGTGACCACAAGGCACTTAAGTTAATTTTGCAGGAGGAGTACCGTAAAATTTCGGTGTAATATTACAATAGGTGGTTTTAAGGTTAGCCCACCGCGGTGCACCGTGACGCTACAAGGTCAAGTCAATTTTTGGCAGTTACATAATTTATGGTTAGTTTTGAATTAAAGCATGTCCTTTTAAAGTCATGTGGTTTGATTTTTTTATAAAATCATGTATTTTGGTTTTTATAAAAAAGTAGTATTACTGGCAGGGTTGGTTATAAGGTCGAGGTCTAAAAAACTGACTTTACCTTAATGCAGTTTGAAAAAAAGCCTAGACTTTATAAACATCTGAAAAAATTCGACCCACGCAAGTTTTTTTCCATCATAAGACCTAAGTGCTGGAAGAAAAAGTTCAAAAAGACATGATTTTATAGAAAAAAAAGTGTGCTAGCAGATTGGTTTATAAAACTGGAGGAACTTAGGAAGTGTAGTTAATGAATGTTCGCACTTTTTTGGTTGAAATCCCTTTGGAAACAAAGTATATCCAAAATAAGGCATTAAAATAATGCAAATTTGCAGTTAATTCATTTATAAAAGCATCTTACCGCACTCATTTATACTTTGTTCCACGTTCCAAGGGCCGGCCGTCTTGACAGTAATAAGGCGGTGATGTTAGTATACTGTCCAGACTTGGACACACCCTCTAAGGGGATTATATCAGAAAGCAAATATTGCGTTTGGTGAATTTAAAAAGAAAATTAAAAACGAAAATTTCGATCGTTGAGGCTTAAATTCGCGTTTTGATCAACATTACAATATTTTTAGATTTAATTGTGTATAGAAAGTGTCGTTTTTTTACTAAGAACTCCTTAGAAGGTCTGACACGTGAAGTCATATTAACCAAATTAGACCGAAGATCGCATAAACATACACGGATTTTAGACACGGTAATTTTTATAATGTATCTACTGGGACGTTAAGACGAATCATAAGGTTACTACAGCGGCTTCAATTTACAATGCATTTCAATCGACTTTTTTTTTAATTACAGAAAAATATTTTGGTAACTCATTAATTGAGTTTTTTGACCAATAAGTTATGACACGGGTTATTGGCAATAACCCGTGTCATACACAACCCACATAACATGAAGTGAGCAAAAAATCGTAAATTCAAAGCGGAACTTATTTTACAAATTTTCAGATTTTTGACTCATTGTTACTGTAAACGAAGCGTATCAATAAAGTGCGCAATCGCGTTTTTTCTTATTTTTCTAATAAGGTCTGAGAAAAACATATTGGCCAAAATTTTTTTGGCCCAAAAACGTCAAAAAAGTTTTTGTTTTAAGTTATTAAAAATCGAAATTCAAAAATCCGATAAAACCTTGAAAGTTAATTCAACGAATTAAAGTAATTTATAATCGTGAAACTTGTAAAAATAGTTCCATTTTCGGCACTGGCAAACAAATTTGCAACAAATAAAGGACAATTTTAATACTAAAAATTCATGAGAAGGCCTGGGATGTGGAGTCATATTAACGAAATTAGACCGAAAATTGCGTAAACATACACGGTATTTAGAAAAGACTTGTTATTTTATAATATATTTACTGGGACGTTAAGGCGACGGTAAGACGAATGAGACAGTTTTAGTCTTTGGGAATAAGTGCGGCAATCTGGCAGAGGAGCCCATTAGAAGTTTTTTTCGTATCAATTCGGTTACCGAATCGTTATGTTACATAACTTTTGTTAACGACACTTTTTCGTCTATATAAATAAAAGAGAAAAAAAGGTTTCCTCGGTTCTTGAAAAATATTTAGGGCCCATCTTGGTATGAGTCAAATTCTGAAAAATCTTGCACGTTATCATTTCATCATTTTTTTAGTCTACGCAGTTAACTGGCAACCAATAATCTAGCAGAAATTTATTATTTCCTTATTTTTACGGCTGATAATACTTTTCGGGTAATTTCGGAACCTTGATAAGCTAACTTTTTAATACAAAATTTTACAACCTTTATTTAATTACAAAATGTTTTGGTAGTGCTGAATAAATGAGTTTTCCGACAATAGCTAAAACCCGATGGCCAGTACCAAGAATTCGGCCAAAATATGTCTATAAAAATACATCCATCATCAGTCCTGTTTGGATCGAAACCGCCATTTATTATGTTTAATGAGCTTGTTGAAACGAACGCACTGTACGCCCGAAATATCTTTGTCGCCGAGCCAAGTTGGGTTCTCGAAGCTGGAAAAGAATGGTTCAAGACGCGCAAACTCGCCGCTGAATGAAATAAAAGAAAATGATAAAACACGAAAACTGTCCGAGCACACGGTACTTCGAACAAAATCGAAGTTCGAATAAAACCGAAATTCGAATAAATCCGAAGTGCAAACATGGAACTCGAACAAACAGAACTTCGAACAAAACCGAAGGTGTTAAATTCTCGAAGTTCGATCAAAACCAAAGTTCGAACATGGAGTCCGAACGGTCCGACATCAATGTTCGAACTTCGGTTTCTGTTCATATTACGGTTTGAAGTCCTTCTAACCTCGGGAATTTTACAACTTCGGTTTGTCGAACTTCTATTTGTCCCAAATCCATGTTGGAACATCCGTTTTGTTCGAATTTCGATTTTGTTCGAACTTTGGTTATGTTCGAAGTACTGTATGCTCAAACTGTCCTGTATTGCTCTTGTCAATCACCACTTTTTGTTCTTCCTTTGTCAAGGCAACGGTTTATTTGGGTCAAGAGCTAGTTGAATAGTTTATATAACATAACTTATGTTGCATAACTTTTGTAACATAAGTAATAGACTTGTATAGTGGTAAACCAGTTTTTTTTTTGTCAAGACCAAAAAAATCACGAAATATAATTTTGTACTTAAGTTTTAGATTATATTTCGGCTGTGAAATTGGGGTCTCTATTTTTTATGACCAAGTTGAATTAATTAACAAAATCGAACAAAATTGTCTGTAAAACTCCAGGAAGTCAGGATTTTTTCCTACTCAACATGTGGCGTTTTTTTTTATTTTGTAGTTTACGCCCGAAAATTATTTTCTGAAACTCACTTATAAAATGCAGTTAGACCTGTAGATCAGAAGTTTGAAATAAAAATAATAATAATAAAGGCAGACCTTAATCCATAGAGAGCACCTTTTTGGACTCTTAAAGACCTTTTTGATGTCTCTTTTTTATTTCTTTATTTCAGATTAATGATATGAACGACTAGACCTGAATTATTTGAGTGAACTTCAGAAAAATCGGTTCTAAAGTACATCGAGGCCTTGTTGAAAAATAAAAGATAATTTTGAAATTATCTAAGAAACATTTTCCCGTCTTAATAACCATAGCTATTATCTCAAATTATCCGGTGCTTTTCTCGTATTTACATCAAGTTCAATTATACTACTTGATTCTGAACTGCCAGGCGTGCCGTAAATATTGAAAACGACTGAATAAAAAAGTGACGGTCAACTCAGACCAGATTTACGTTTTTGGTAGCAGAATGTTGTAAAAGGACACGGCACTCGTTTTTCTTGTTTTTTTATGCTTTTGGATAAAAAAAATGACTCAAACGAACGGTTCTTTTACCCCAATGTGCAAAAATATTATTGTAAGATGAGTGGCAAGTTAGTTACGGGCCCTGAAAGCCGTGGTGTAATTTACATGGTGTAACTAAATATTAATGTTCCTGGCGCAGTATTTGGCGCTCTTTTTTCGAATTTTGATTTTTTTCAGATTCGGATCAGTAGACAAAATCTGACCAGACTCAATGCTTAATTTAATTTTCAAAAATATCTATTTGGAGACAAAAGGTACTGTACAGCGTCACTGTACGAATAAAGGACAAAACATTCCCAGGATTTTGGTCAGGGTTTTTTCGATCAAATTCATGCCTTTTTTCAATTTTTCGAAAAAAAAGTCTTCACAGTTCTTTCGATAAAAGCATGTCTTTTTGGCCTATTTTCATTCAAATCATGTCCTTTATACACTTCAGTAATATTCTTAAATAATATTTTGAACCTCCTGTATATATTACAATTTACAAATTCAACCGTCATTCAGCAAGCAAGTGAGTAACGCATGGCAAATTGAAAATTAATTTTGTATCAGTTTCTTTATGTAATCAAGATATAATCACCATGTCCTTACAGCGCATTTCTTTTGTATGAAAATAATGTCCAGTCGCAAAAAGCACGATTTTGATGTGATCACTTTGCAACGTGCAATTACTCGAATTCATTCCGCCCACCAAATTGACTAAATGGTCTTCTTAGAAGTTAAAAGGATACTCCACATTTTTTCCTTTCTTACACTCCAAAATAGTAAAAATTGAACAATTATCGAATCAATTTCTTTAAACTAATGTGTATATTTTTGCAAAAACATGTCGTTTTCGTTTTCTCAATAGGTTGACATGTCATGAGTAAACATGTCATATTGAACGAAAGCATATTTGTTACATAGTCTATGTATTTAAAAGTGTTTAAGGTGTTACATGAATTACCAAGTTTTTTCTAAATGGGGAAAGCATAGAGGGTTGTGGTTATAAGGTCCAACAATTTGACCGGTATCAAGTCAAGTCATGCCGAAGACTATTCCCCTAAGTGGTTATACGGTCAAGTACATTAAGGCCTAGTGAATTTTTGGGCTTGACCTTATAAATTATAAGTTATTATAACCGTGTTGTTATTTCAGGGGCAAAAAGTATTATATAAAAGTATAGTATCATAAAAGTATTAAATGAAAAGCATTAAATGAAAAGTATTACTTGTATATGACAAAGCCCAAAAAAAAGAAACTTAATAGAACGTGTAAAATAAGCGGTTTTTTTTTTGGAATAAAAAACGGCAACTTTTGTGCTTTGACGTATAATAAATTTTTCTGAAAGTCACATCTAGAAAATTCGAAAAAAAAATGGCGGGAATTCATGTGTCTAGCTTATCAACGATAACTAGGTTATGTGACATAACTTATGTCCCAAGAAAAACTCGGCTAACAATAGAATAAACGCCAAAACATTTACGGATAAATTGTTATTTGTAATATTTATATAACGAACTTTAAACAGGTATATTTACGCTTACTAATTGTTCTCCGAAAGTTTGGACTTATACGAGTGCCCATAAGTTGACGAAAAAAATATTCTTGAACTTCGAAAATTCGACATTATGACAACGCTAATATTAGTAAATGTGTAATCGACTCGCAACATCAAGTTAGTGCATGATTAGACCAGATGTTTAATAACATAAGTTTGAAACAAAAAAAATATTAAACGTCACGAGCTAGAGAATATTTACAGGACTGAATTACTATTAAACACAGTATGATGCGAGCGTGTTTAGAAGTTCATTATTTTTTTATTATTACGTTTTTTGTGGAGATAATATTGAATTTATGTTCAATAATATACACCACCTAACCGCACCACCTACCCGCTTAAAGTAACAGTCAATTTTTCCGCCTACGCACTACCTGCTTAAAGTAACAGTTCCGCCTACCTGCTTAAAGGCAACCCAAAAATGGAACACAAAACTGTTACATTAAGTGAAACTGTTACTTAAAGCAGGTAGTGCGTAAACGGGAAAACTGAGTGTTACTTTAAGCAGGTAGGTGGGATTTGAAATAATATCAAACCGTTTATTTTAAATCAATACTGTTATTTCAGATGAAAGTGGTTATTTCAAATGGTTAGCGCGTGGGTTGAAAAGTTTGATACCTTAAACTTGGACGTTTTATCTGGATTTATGCTTCAAATTGTGAAAAAAAAAGATTTTTCATTTTGGGTGCGTGAGATATGAAATTAAACATTTTCTTTTATACCATGTGTCGGCGCTGAGACTGACGCGGTGATGACACAAAATCGTTGAAAAGGATAAGAAGACTGCCTAAAACACGTCTATCTCAGCACCGGCATACGGTAGAGAAAACTGGAATTATAAGTATAAAACACTTCATTCTACTAAATGTAACCGCACAGCTACATTAGTAATATAACATAATGTTGTAATTTACAGTTTCTATGTTTCCAGTTGCATTAAGGAAGTTTGGAACACGCTCAAATCCGATTAAGTGGAAAGTTCAGATCTCTTTCATCATGATATGGCATCGATTTTAGACCCATTTCCGCTTTTTATATCCGTTACTGAGTGCTATTTTCACTTTCGAAACGCGTCGCCCCTCTAACTTTTTAGACACTTTTTTCTTATTTTTTTTTTCACGGAAAAACTTAGCGAATAAATCATTTGTGTTTTCGAACACCATATGTCAGATAAACGACGACTTCATTCCGCTGTGGTAGGTTAAGATCGAAGTCTGCTTCCCCTTCTTTACATTTGTAGCTATGACACATTGGCTGGTTAACTCGGCACCGTCTAGACGCGTCTTAACTCGGATATTGTATTTTATGGATAAAGGCTAATCCGTCGGCAGTTTATATATAAGTAACTATATATATATATATATAAGCCCTATATAAATTATTTACGATTTACGCTCTTGTTTCGTAAATATGGAAGCTAAAGCAAAAATAAATGAGACCNCGATAAAATAACAAGTTTTCGGCCGGTTAACCACCAAGATGGTTCGATAGTAACGGAATCGGGCCATGACTCAGGGGAACTTTTTATATGCCAAAAATATGCTGTACAATATTTAGTATGTGACATACAGTAGTCTCAGTTCGGACGTTTTTTTTCTTTTTATTGAAATCCATTCAATCTTCCGTTTTATTTTCGTATAACAAACCAGTTGTTCACGGTAACAGTTTACCGTTATCACATTGTTTGAAAGTATTTTTAAGTAGAAATTAGGCCAATCGTGCGCCGGAAATTGAACCTAAATGCTCTCACACTTGAATGATAAATAACTTGCACTCAGCAAAAAGTTAATATTAACCCAATTATGTCGTAAACATGTGGCGTTACGACCTGACATAACTGAATTAGATACACGACATGTAACTTTTTTTTTATAAAATATGTAGTTTTAGTCAAAACATGTTCGAGGTAGGCTATTTATTTTCTATCCTTTCAAAAATCACAAGAAAACTCCTTATTTAAAGAAATTTTTATATTTTTAGTGGGTAAGCGATTGAGTGATAAAGTAGCCTGCAATCAGCGTTACGGTATTTGAATCCATGTTTGAATAACGTAACTATTTAGCGAGAACGTAACTATCTAGCGAGAACGTAACTATCTAGCGAGAACGTAACAATTTAGAGGGAAAAGTTCTTGGGAAATGGTTGAATTTTGCGAAAACTTTACACTTTTTTCTCAAGCAATCCACAATTACCGATTTTTAACACTTAAATCAGCTGTGTGCCATAAATTGCCAAAATTTTTGGTCCAAAACTCGTTTTGAAGTCCAAAACGTTGGTGTTCAACAAAAACGCGTTGAACTAACGTATAGGTACGGAATAATGTCGAGTTAACGCATTTAGTGGTGTACTAGTATTCAGTATCACAAGCCATTTTCGTCCTGCGACATTTATCCGACGCTAAAAATTCCTTAAATAGCATGAAATTCTCAATAGTCGCATTCGACAGACAATCAAAATTTATCCTGGGATTAAGTTATCTCAGACAATTTTGTTCTCAAAAACCCTAAAATTATCGCGCTCAAAGTCGCTTGTTCTACATTTTGTAGAACAAAAACGGGGACGGGTTAAGATTATAGTACGGATTTTTTCCAGACTGTGTTAATGGTGCCAGAGCTTTTTGGCTTTGTTACTTTTCGTCCACGAAAAGCTCCGGCACCGTTTTAGTAGCCGAAACGACCTACTGCCCTAGTTTTGCTGGGGTTTATTCNATCGTGCGCCGGAAATTGAACCTAAATGCTCTCACACTTGAATGATAAATAAGCAGCAAAAAGTTAATATTAACCCAATTATGTCGTAAACATGTGGCGTTACGACCTGACATAACTGAATTAGATACACGACATGTAACTTTTTTATAAAATATGTAGTTTTAGTCAGAACATGTTCGAGGTAGGCTATTTATTTTCTGTCCTTTCAAAAACCACAAGAAAACTCCTTATTTTAAAGAAACATTTGTATGCTTTAGTGGGTAAGCGATTGATTGATAAAGTACCCCGTAATCAGCGTTACGGTATTTGAATCGATGGTTGAATTACGTTTGAAGAACGTAACTATTGAGTAAGACCGTAACAATTTAGAGAGAAGGGAAAAGTTCTTAGGATTATCGATTTTTAGCACTTAAATCTGCGATGTGAGATAAATTCTGTACCAAAACTCGTTTTGAAGTCCAAAACGTTGGTGTTCAACAAAAACGCGTTGAGTTAACATATAGTTACGGAATAATGTCAAGTTAACGCATTTAGTGGCCTATTTGTGTCCCATTTGTCGCCATTTGTGTCCCGCGACGTTTATCCGACCCTTAAGAGTATATACTATAATTTATAGTACGGAATTTTTTCCATACTGTTTTAATACCCGAAGCGACCTACTGCCCTAGTTTTGCTGGGGTTTATTCAATTCATACAGTACCGGCTTTGGCAAAAGGGGATTACAGCATTTCAGGTGGTAAAGACACATTCATTATGGTGCAAAGATATGGAATTTGTGTGTTTTAGATCAACATTTCAGTCATCATCATTTTGGTGCACCTGTTGGAAGCAAAAAAAATCAGTATGCCGTTAACGACATCTAAAATTGCGTTCAAGTCTTTGGTTAAATTTGAACTTGGGCCACTTAAATTACACTCTACTCAAAAAATAACGTTCCCGCAGAATGCATTTTTATGAGTCAAATTGAAAACGGTACCATTGCTAAGCCTCATCCATATTAGTATTATCGTGAGCGGGGAACCGTTTTTCCAGCCCATGTATGGTTAATTCGGTTGAAATACAGGTATTTTAATTTTAAGTCAGTTATGTCCACTAGTATTTCGGTAAGATTTTGGAGCTTTTACTGGCGCCAGACAAACTATTACCGGAAATCCGTGGAAGTTACAAGTTCTTGAATCTATCAAAACGGGGTCTGTCAGACAAATCGTTCTAAGAACAAACCGTTTTTGGTAAAATTCTAACATTTCATTTGAAATAAAAACTCGTGTTTCGCGATACGAACCCAAAAAAACGTATCAGCAACGTTCTGATAGAACAGCCACACGAAGCGAAGTCAAAATATCACGATCTTATGGTAGATTTCGTCGAAATTGGCACATGGAAGAGCTTTCGAAAAAAAACTGGCAAAACCACATTGTAGAGCTCGTCAAACTCCGTCGATCTGATTAGTCAGAAATTCATTGTGGCCATCAGGGCCTCCTAGAAAGCTGTTTGAAATTTTCAACCTACGGAATTACTACGTATCCCAAGTTGGGATTCCCAACCTGCGGAAATAGCGCACAAAATAATTATTTTCACAAAAAAAAGAATTAAATCAGAAATAGTTACACGTAAATAACTACTTTGGAACAACTTACCGGCATGTACCAAAATCTGTATTACAGGTATTAGATGGTCAATAGTCTTAGCGAATAAAGTACGAGTTGACGAGGCCATTTACCGGTACGACTTCAGCGGCTTATTTTGTAAGATACTCGTGAGAAAACATGTTTGCAATAACTTGTCAATTTGTGACCTTAATTAACATGCTACGGTAGCATAACGAATACATCTTCCAATTTTCCGCAACTTACCTCATTCATCTCGTCTAAAAAAGTTTTTATAAAATTTACGAAGACTATAGGACCATTCATGAGAAACAAAACAGCTTTGACCCCAAATGCTCTAGTTGATATTTCACTTTATACAGGGGAGCGGCATGTAAGGGTAGTTTTCGTGTTTTTCGTGTCTTATTTTGATATGGTTAAAAAAATCTTGAGACAATTATCTCTAAAAATAAAGAAATGAGAGCAAATTGAAAATTATAAAATACCCGGAGCTGGTTCGGTGGCATCTGGTGGTTATAATAACCAGGTTATTATATTTGTGGCCCTTACGGAGGACTGTATATTATATAAGGCTGACACGTTAATTCTATATTTTTTATTTAAAATACATTTAAATTTCGCAAATAATCATAAAGCACAAAAAAGTTTGATATGGAAACACTTACTTGGCGGCGAAATTTTTTCGTGAAATTAACCCTACCCTAACTTGGCGCCCACCTACCTTTAATTGGTGTGCCCTTACTTTGGTTTTGTTCCGAAATGTGTTAAGATAGCCCAATTTTATAATGATAACGGATTTGGGGTGTATGCTTTTCAAGGAATTATTTTAGTATTAATTAGTTTGTGGTCTCAAAATTTTTTATTCTGACAATTTTCTGTCTTACCAATAAAGTATTTTAAATTCACTCTTAACATGCTACGGTAGCATAATGAATACATCTTCCAATTTTCGTAACTTTTCTCATCCATCTCGTCTAAAATGGCTTCGATGTTGAGTAATTCAGGGCCCGCATTAAGATCCGTTTGCTAAATATACATCCGGATATCCCAGTGGCTTAACTGAAGCATTATGCAGTCAGTCTTAATAAAATCACGAACCGGAGCCAAACCAGATAGTTCAATATTTATAGTGGGCCCTCGAAAACGTCAGCCGTAATGGAATCAGAAACATCAATAATACAAAAAAAAACTTTATGGGCGAGTTTCTATTAGATAACGTATTTATGATAAATAATCGTAATTGAGTAAAATTGAGTAAGCAGAACATTTCAGTCTCCCAATATTGCCTTCCGGCCAAAAAATCTTCAAGATACTTTTTGTTTATAAATTTCGTATAAATTTCGCATAACACTCGGTATAAAAATACATTTTTAATTGGCGAGTTTGAGAAAAAAAATCATTGCGACTCGTTTTTACTTCTACACGGAATTAATCAAGGCTTGATTATCAAGCAATCAACAATTACGATAATACATTTTTTCACTTCAAGCAACATGAAAACATAAATGGATTCAGAAAAAACAGCAATTTTTTTCTCAAACTCGTCAATTTCAGTCGAAATTTACCTTATTAATGAATACAATTGAAATGATTAGCCAACATATACTATATGGTTTATCGACCAAAAAACATTTCAAAGAGCTTGAATTTTTCATTTCAGCGATCAAAAGGAACCTATGAGGAACCTATAATGAGAAACACGTTAAAAATTTCTCATTAACTCATAAAGATAGGGTAGCATGTATTGATAAAAATAGCGGTATCCTTTGACTCGAGTACCGAATTCATTATTGATTTTTCACACTGGTTACCCGCTGTGAATTAATCCCTTTGTGTCCAACGTTTTTATAGACGTGTCATTTCTCACTGACGCGTATATAATGCACCGATTTCTCACATCAAGTCAGTCATATGTTAGTCATTGAAATGTAGGGAATTAGTTAGGGCTCTGCTTATATTTTACTAAATAAATTATATGATGGAGCAGATCGACGTTGTGTTTATATTGATATATTTTTTACTATTCATTTGACGACCCACCCGAGAGCCAGGAGTCTTCTGCGAGAAATTTAAAAAACGAATTTTTCTGTGTTAAAAAAAAACGCAGTGGCGACCCAACAAAGATGTATAAGAGAGACCACAGGGGACATTTTCAAAGTTTCATCAAAAACAATTATTTAACTAGAGCATTTTTTTCAAAAAAAAATTAATATACTATGCTAGGATAACAAGGCAATATGCGCAAATTTAGTATACATAAATCAGTGCTCGAAATGTTAGTGTACGTTGGTAGTATGCGAAAAGTTGGTATATTGAAAACGTATTCAACGATTAGTAGTGTGCGAAAAGTGGGTGTACAAGTAAGTCCGTATGCGAAAAGTTAGGGTACATAAATCAGTATGCGAAAAACTAGTATATGTCAGCCAGTATACCTAAAATGTAACAAGTAAGCCAGTAAATATTTTATATCCCAAATACAGAATATGCGAAAAAAAATACTTGAAAAATACCTGAACAAAATTTGAAAACCAAAAATGACAAAAAATGTCTAAAAAAGTCGACGAATACGATACGACAGGCATAAGCCCGAGCAGCAGAAGACGTAAGACCGGCAGCAATTACAAAAAAGTAAAACAAATGATAAAATTCACTGGCGGAAAATGAGCACGTGCGCTTGACCGGTGCGTACCGGAAAATCAAAAACAATTCCAATGCGACCAAAGTTCTCGCTCAATTGTTTTCGAACAAACCAATGAATGAGAAAAAAACGCTCATAATTGACCCGCTGTCCAATTCGGTTGGCCATTGGTGTCTGTTGGTTATTACGAAAACGTTTCAATGCAACATTCTGGACTCAATTGGTTCAGAAAATGGGTTCTTTCATTATGATAATATTGTATCAACGTGTTCGTCTCTTTTGACAGATATGAACATACCCAAAGATCCGAATCAACAACTTGTGGTACAATACATGCCGGTTCAGAAACAAGTCTATCAAGATTGTGGTGTTTTTGTTTCTTTTATGCCGAGTTTCATTGTTTGGGTATTGATGAAGATGACTTTAAAAGTCCTTTTGTTTTCGATAGCCCACAAACAAGTCCAGAGAAAATACCGTTGCCTGAATTCAATGAACACGTTACTGTAACGAAAAGAAGAAAACGAAACCAAAAACGATCATTTACAAAATCGACTTCTCGTCCCGGTAGTAAAGCAAAAAAACTACACTGCAAAAAGGCGACAAAACCAAAAAAGTTAAGAAATATCTTTAAGTCTTCATTTGACTCTTCATCTGACTCTGCTGATTAAAATTCAATATCAAATTTGATTTGTTTGAAATGGTATATATTTAATAAAAAAAAGTTTGCGCATAATAAAAGTAGTGTGTTTTGTGTATTTATCTAAATCCTCAAAAAGCTTTAGAAATGTTCATTCAATCATATCGACCATTTGCTGGGTAGAAAAACTAGTCAGAAAAACTGCAAAATTGAGGAAATTGTAAAATTGGCCACTTAATTGGTCATGAAATTTGTAAAACTTTGTAAAATTTTGTAAAAATTTTCAACATTAAATACAAAGCTAGAAATGTCGTGAAAATGGTCAAAATATCAACAATAACCTTATTTTGGGGTATTTTTGGAGTATTTTTTCTTCTTTTTTTTAAGATTTATGACAAAATTAGAACGCTTAATTATGTGATTGATTAATTTGTAGGTCAAAATAAATATTTTGTTTAATATTTTGAATTTTTATTCCTATTTTTATTAAACAGATGATTAATTTGTTACGTAATATATATAATTGATCAATTTGTAAAAATTGACAATTGATTTTAATAAATAAACAAAAAAAAATAGGTCAAAAAAGTCAAAATTGGGAAAAAACTCATTTTGTGGTCAAATCGACCACTTATATGGTCAACGGTGATCGAGTGGTATTTTTTTGGACAAACAATCTTTTTCGTGATTAAAAAGGCTTTTTTAGATTCAAAAATCAGTTATTTTGAAAAATACATTTTTTTGGTCATTTGTCCACTTGGGTGGAAAGGACTGGTTTTCGGGAAAATGAAAAAAAGAGTTGGGCAAATCTTTCAATAAAACGGATGCAGTAAAATTTTATAAAAAAGTGACAAAAAGTTGCTAAACATGATAAAATAAAGTTTTAGGTCACAAATAAGCAAAAAAAAAAATTTTTTTTTGACCTCAAATGGCCTCAAGTGACCTCGAATACTTTTTAATTGATTAAATATTAAAAAAATTTGACATGGCCCTTTCAAAAAAGGGTAAAATAAAAAAAAATAATTTTGTGGTCAAATCGACCACTTGGGTGGTCAGGGCTGGTCATGGGATATTTTTTTGCAACAAATTGTAATATAGTGGTCAAAAATTAGTATACCTATTAATTTAAAGGTACTTTTAAAAAATGGTAATTTTTGGGTCATTTGTCCACCTGGGACAGGAGTGGTCTAGCGATCTAAATCAAAAAGGTCTCGGAGAATTAATTTACTAATTCGTTAAAAAAAACAGGGAAAAAAATATGTTTACGTGGGTTAAAAAATGCAGAAAGTTTTAAGGTGAAAAATAGTAAAAATTGAAAAAAAAGTACTTTCTTGAGTACTTTTTCAAAAAAAAGTTTTTGCAGATGTGATCAGTTTTTTGAGCTCTATCGATCTGCAAAATTAGTTTTTTTGATTTGGGGAGGTCGAAAAAAAAGTTGTTCTTTTTGAGAACCACCATTATAATCAAGCTAATAAAATATGTCATCAAGGTGACGTTTATTTCAGTCGTTATAGAACGTCCGAGGCGTTGGTACCTAAAGCACAATTATAAAAATATCGAAATTTTACATTTGCATTATGATACTTCTATTATTTTTCGGTATATTGATTTCCGGCGAAGAGTCTCAATGTAAGGACTACGAGGCTGTTTTAGGCCGTTCCCAAAATTTTCTAGGAGATCACGAACGATGCATCAAAGAAAACGGCGAAAACAAAAACGAAATTCAACGATATCAGCATTTGATTGTCAGTGGAATCGAACAAAGGCTTGAAAATCTCGAAGCGACTCAATCATAGGTTTGTACTAAATTAATAAAACAATAATAATTTCTATTTTTTTTTAATCTTAATTTTTGATTCTTCCTTATTCCAATTTCTTTTTTTTGCGATAACTTAACGTTTTGGTACGCTAGTGTTTGGTACTTAGTGTCAAGTTCTCGCATCCAAGACTCTGAAAGGTTGTTTACCGCTCGGTTGGGTAAATTTACTGTTGTGAATCAGCTACCGTAAAGTATAAACACTTTTTTGACAAGCTCAATACAAGGTTCCATATGTGTTTTTTGGTGACTTTAAAGTTGTGGACGTTAGTAAAGTGACTTCCCGTTACCTAACTAAAAGTTTTTTAATCGTGAGGCAAACGCTGAGAAAAGTGCAGCAACAAACATTTCAACAGAATTGGCAGCAGTTACAAAAACCGTCAAGAATCTCGAACAAAATCAGAAAGCGTTGGTCAATCAACATAATCACTGCAAATCAAGAGAATCACTGCAAATCAACAGAATCACTGCAAATTAACAGAATCACTACAAATTTAAATTAAAAATTGATACCGTGTATTTTTTTCGTATGCCGGAGGTGAAACATATCGAACTTAACCTTAAGATTTGCCATATGATGTCGCGTTAAGGCACAGTGAGCTCACAAAACCGAGAGATACAAATTTGTATCCCGGTGGTGAACAATTACTAGAAGAGCGGTGGAGAACACGGGTTAATCAAGAAACGATAATTTAGTGCATACGACATTTCACACCCGAAAAGAGTCCTTTTGACAACGAACGGATACACATTTATACGTTCTATTGAATTTTCACGTGCTGCATCATTCTACTTTGAAAATTTAAAACCGCATCAATCTTTACTGATCATTCAGACAAATTTTCTCTTCCTCTTGGTGTGGGCATAACTCTTNATTCCGCAATCACCAATAAAACGAAAGATATTAAAAATACGTTTGTCGTTCATACCACTGCAGGTATACAACAATATACAATTCAATATCTTATATTTTTCTCATTCGAGACACTTGTAGGGGTTTCAGGAACTAGAGAACCTTTTGTTTTCGATAGCCCAAAAACAAGTCCAGAAAAAATACCGTTGTCTGAATTCATGGAACACGTTACTGTAACGAAAAGAACAAAACGAAACCAAAAACTATCATTTACAAAATCGACTCCTCGTTCCGGTAGTTAAGCAAAAAAAACTACACTGCAAAAAGGCGACAAAACCAAAAAATTTAAGAAATATTTTTAAGTCTTCATTTGACTCTTCTTCATCTGACTCTACTGATTAAAATTCAATATCAATTCATGATTGAAAAGGCTTTTTTAGATTCAAAAATCAGTTATTTTCAAAAATATATTTTTTTTGGTCATTTGTCCACCTGGTTGGACAGGAGTCGTTTTCGGGAAAATGAAAAAAAGAATTGGGCAAATCTTTCAATAAGACGGATGCAGTAAAATTTTATAAAAAAAGTGACTAAAAAGTTGCTAAACATGATAAAATAAAGATTTAGGTCACAAATAAGCAAAAAAAAATTTTTTTTTTTTGACCTCAAGTGACCTCGAATACTTTTTAATTGATTAAATATTAAAGAAATACATATTATAACTGGAAAAAAACAAAGAATTCGAGTTGGCCCTTTCAAAAAAGGGAAAAATTGAAAAAAAAATATTTTGTGGTCAAATCGACAACTTGGGTGATCAGGGCTGGTCATGGGATATTTTTTTGCAACAAATTGTAATATAGTGGTCAAAAATTAGTATACCTATTAATTTAAAGGTACTTTTAAAAAATGGTCATTTTTTGGTCATTTGTCATATGTTTACGTGGATTTAAAAAATGCACGAAGTTTTAAGGCGAAAAATGGTAAAAATTGAAAAACAAATTACTTTCTTGAGTACTGTTTCCAAATTTATTTCAGTCGTTATAGAACGGTACCTAAAGCACAATTATAAAAATATCGAAATTTTACATTTCCATTATGATACTTCTATTATTTTTCGGTATATTGATTTCCAGCGAAGAGTCTCAATGTAAGGACTACGAGGCTGTTTTAGGCCGTTCCCAAAATTTGCTAGGAGATCACGAACGATGCATCAAATAAAACGGCGAAAACAAAAACAAAATTCAACGATATCAGCATTTGATCGTCAGTGGAATCGAACAAAGGCTTGAAAATCTCGAGGCGACTCAATGATAGGTTTGTACTAAATTAATAAAACAATAATAATTTCTATTGTTTTTTTTTAAATCTTAAGGATGGTCAATACCCTCCTTGCTTGAGAAATAAGCTTCTGAGATGATGCCATTTTCTCTTCGAATAAAGGACCAATTTATTCGAAACTAGGCATGTCCAATAAGTGAAGTTTGATAAGCCATATTAAAAAATAATCAAAAAAAAATCATCAACAAATATACCCCCCACGGCGTGTCAAAATAGACCATTCTGCGTATCTCCGCCGAGCTACAAGTAAGCGGGTCTTGAAGTAGTCAATTTTTAATTNATGTTTTTTTCTCGGGCGCTTACTTGGACGCTTTGGCGTGACGTCACATCCGTGATTTTTGCTAAAATTTGGGCATTTGTACCACTTTAAAGTTATAAATCGTGATTTTTTCAATGTGAAACTTTTTGTGTAGTGTCTTAGGGCACTGAATATTATATAAACATTGAATTAAAACACAAACTAGTTTGCAACAAAAAAGTACATAGAGAAATACTCTAAAATACACTAAAAATATGGGTACTTTCCTAGTAAGTAAACGGCACATTATTTCTAGATTTTTCCGTTATTTTGGACACATAAGGACTTTTTATGTTACTTATAGTGTGAGTTGATATCCAAGTTCACTTCCATGGTCAGAAAAATGAGAATTACAGTTATTGGCATTTTGAGTCATGACCATCCTTAAGTTTTGATTCTTCCTTATTCCAGTTTCTTTTTTTTGCGATAACTTAACGTTTTGGTACGTTAGTGTTTGGTACTAAGTGTCAAGTTCTCGTATCCAAGACTCTAAAAGGTTGTTTACCGCTCGGTAGTGTAAAATTACTGTTGTGAACAGGCTACCGTAAAGTATAAACACTTTTTTGACAAACTCAATACAAAGTTCCATATGTGTTGTTTCGTGACTTTAAAGTTGTGGACGTTAGTAACGTGACTTCCCGTTACCTAACTAAAAGTTTTTTAATCGTGAGGCAAACGCTGAGAAAAGTGCAGCAACAAACATTTCAAGAGAATTGGCCGCAGTTACAAAAACCGTCAAGAATCTCGAACAAAATCAGAAAGCGTTGGTCAATCAACAGAATCACCGCAAATCAACAGAATCACTGCAAATTTAAATTACAAAATAATACCGCTGTATTTTTTTCGTATGCCAGAAGTGAAACCTATCAAACTAAACCTTAAGATTTGCCAATTGATGTCGCGTTAACGCGCAGTGAGCTCACAAAACCGAGGGATACAAATTTGCATCCCGGTGGTGAACAATCACTAGCAGAGCGGTGGAGAACACGGGTTAATCGAGAAACGATAATTTAGTGCATACGACATTTCACACCCGAAAAGAGTCCCTTTGACAACGAACGGATACACATTTATACGTTCTATTGAATTTTCACGTGCTGCATCATTCAAGTTTGAAAATTTAACACCGCATCAATCTTTGCTGATCATTCAGACAAATTTTCTCTTCCTCTTGGTGTGGGCCTAACTCTTAAGGACCGTACACACTCTTTTTCACAAAAAGGACCTATCGACAAAAACACTATCCTGGCCAATCTATACTCTGTACAATAGAATAAAATATACTAAGATATGTTTAATAGAAAATCGTTAAGCACATCGTTTATTGATACTAAGCGTACCATAGTGCCGCTCACCGACCCCCACGTTGCCATGATCCTGCAAAAAAGTCAAAATAAGAAAGCTATCTAGTCTTACAATTTTGATATTATTTAGCTATTTTTGTGATTAAATGATTCATATTCAAAAAATGAAGCGACGTACAGAGTTTTTTCATCAAAATTATCACATCAAAAAATATTGAGAAAAAACTGAAAAAATCACTAAAAATGGCAAAATCGTTGACCTTACGGAGCTTCAAAAGCTATGACAAAATTGAAATATTGTTTATTGAAATGTACCGAAAAATTCCGCTGAGCTGCTTTATCATAAAACTGGTGCGGGTATCTCTAATTCATGCCGCCCGTTTTAAATTTATGGAAAAAGGAAATCAAAATACGTGCTGCTTAAGGGGGTTACACCACCTCAAATTCTCGAAAAAAAAATGTTGACATAAATCTATCATTAAAATCATTAAAATTGAATGGTTAAAGCTATCAATTAATTTGTTTTTGTATAATAAACTTCAAAAATTTTCTGTTTCATGATTGCCTAAATTGTGCCCTGATATATCCGGACACACCGGATATCCGTAAAGGCGCAAAAGTGACCTTTAGTGCTTTTTTTTGCTATGTAAATCCAAAATTTCTGAAACGCGGAATATCGGTTCGCATAAGGTTTCCGCTCATTATCCTAATTCCACTTTTTAAATTAATTATTTTCTCTGTTACTTACAGATCGAAATGTCTTGAAATTCTCATCATTTAGCGATTTTCAAGAATATGATGGCAAATAAAGCAAAACTAAAATTTAGATATTTAGCCCATATCCTTTATCTCATAGAACGATCTTTCAGACGACAAATATAATAATAAATACAAAAAAAAATACAGTTTGTCATGATGTTTTGTGAAATCATGAATGTTGGATTGAAAAGAAAATGAAAACAAAAATAAAACATTCGGCAGGTATACTCCAATTCGGCAAAACCATATAGGGTCCAATATAGGGTTAACTTTAAGCTAAGTAATTTAAGTTAATTTTAAGCTAATTAGACATATTATAAAAAAATTAGATGGTTATCAGGCTTTTCAGTGTTTAAAATACCAAATGACCTCAATTCCGAATTGGCAATTCGGGTCTCTCTGTCATAAAACCGTACTCCATTCGTATTTTCATACGATAATTCGTCGTTCTAATTGAATTTCAAAACACCTCAAACTGCCACACTTATGAAGCTTTCTAAATAANNNAAAAAGCGAACTGGCTAGCGGGACCGCACCCGCGTAACTCATCATGAAGTTGCATAGTCTTGTGGAAACTCAATCCTGCTCATGTGGTTTGGAGAATGACGTTAGAATAGTTGACATTGAGTTAGAATGCAAAACGACTCAAATATGACACCTGTATGTAACCAACAGTGTTATAATTATAACAAGTTTGCACTGTTTTTTTTTTACTATATTCTACATCATGATTGATGTCTTGGTACGCTAAAGATTTAAAGACTTTCAAGAAGAAATGCTTTATATTTTTGTTGGGCCACATAATTCCCCGAAGCCTTACAAATGTTGTTATTGATATTTTACAGGTGGTGAACTACAAGGCCGGTAAAAGATCATTTATGGACAATTGGGGTCATTTATCAACAAAGGGTCAGTAATGGACATTAATTGACATTATGATCTTGTCCTTAGAGTCACGAGTTTTAGGCTGAAACAGTTTTCAGTGAAGCTTAAATGATAAACACCAGCTCAATATCTTTCATATGTTTTGTCTAGTAAAGAAATAAAATAAAAGACAAGTTGTGGCGCTAGAAAGCATTCTCACCGTGAAGGGATTTCCAAAATTGCTCTTCAGCGGCGAGAGGTCTGCCGGTATTAAATATTTTATTTTGTAAATTGCCATCGTTTACGAGATATTACCGAGATATTCCATCTTAATTTTTGATTACTTGCAATTGAGGATAAGCATATAACAACTTTAAAACAATATACACCGGGTGCGCAGTTATCAAGCCGGATTCGCGAAAAAAAACTGATAACAGCACGAGCGGGGAAAACCGCCTGATAACTGCGCACCTGGTGTATAAGTACATCATACTCATATTATAATTCAAAAAATTTTAGTTTTATAACGGGTATTTTTTTTCCGTTTTTATCAAGCAAATGGCTTAATTTTATATCAAAAATACAAAAAGTTTTGTTTTAAAATAGAAACTTTGTTGAATTCTGGACGTAATCAACCATTTTGACAGCAACAGTATTCTCAAACGTCGTGGACTTTTGTTATTTTAGGTTGTCAGTTTATAACGTTGACACTGTGTACATTTTGGAATTTCTAAAGTGAAATTTTGTCTAAAGGAACATTTGTGAGAAACACAATTTTTCATCTTAACCCTTGTTTACCGACCTTGCCGAAACCCGGCAAATGACACTGTAGTAGTTGAACCAAACTAGGTAGGTCTGGTTCTTTTTGAGCAAAGGAACAATTCTTATAACGCGGTTAATATAAATGAAACAAAAAACAATCTTTTTTTTTCTGAATTTTATTTTAATCACCGTCTAAATACGCCAAATTTGGCCTTTTTTCACTCAAAAAAAAAACGAAAAAAATTTTTCAGTATTTTGCTAACTTTTGATTGGCTTAACATTATCCAACGATATATATTGGCCGTTTATTCCGTCTATTATTGTCTTTCCGCATATGCACACAAAAACATTATAAATAAACACCCTAAGCTGTTATTTGTCCGAATAGCTCATTGGCTTTAACGTCTTTTGACCGAAAATTTGTATAACAGCAAATTTTGTCAAAAATTTTCAAAAAGTTGGCTTAATGGATTCAAGGAGTTAATTTTTTCTTAAAAAATTAAAACTAAACAAATACTGACGCCGTTGATAATTTTGGTCACGAAAATATAAATTCAATGGCTACAATATTTAGCACTTTTTCATACAATTTTTCTGGATTCATTTCTATTCCACATTTTATGTATTTACGTTAGAGGGACGCTATGAAGTTGAGTAAGGTATTAAATGAATCCCAAGAAACGTACGCAAAAACGGCCAATATTATGTTTATTAGAATTATTTACCATCTTTTAACGCCCTAAAAAAAAATTTCCCTTTTTTTCTTTTTTTTCTTACCCGCGTTCACATAAACGGCCATAAACTCAAAATGTTGAAACCTTAGGAATTAATGAATCATTTAAACCTTGGAATTAATGATCAAACTAATATTTAAAAATTTAATACACCATTTTAACTCGAATTTGTCCCAAATTAACCAAATGAGGGGCGCTAAGCCCATAACGGTCGCTTTTGTTCAAACGGCCGTTATTGAAGTAGTCTTACATAAGGATATTTTAGATCCCTTGTTTTTCTATTTTATATTATTATACTGTAATTTATAGCTTTTAAGGATTTTTACTTAACACTTTTACAAGGTCCCCAGGGGTTAAATTGCATAATAAAGATGTTAACCGATCATCAGTTAAAGCTATTTTAGTTTTTTAAAGATTACGTTCTTTTTAGAAGGCTATATCAGTAAACTGCCGAGTAAAAACAGACAAATATAAGAAAATTATGAAGAAGGTACTTCGGACGCATCTTTTTTTTCATTTCTGACGACGGTGCTATTTTGACATCTGGCGAAATAGCGATTGCTGACGTTGTCTGTCAGATTATGGTCGACAAGTTTGATGGGAAGATGATAGACTAAGGCCGTCGCAAATGAGAAGGGTATTTTGTAAGTTTCCGACGTAAGTTTATGAAATGTTTTTCGAGTATGTGAAGTATCTCGCGACACAAATCTTTGTTTTTGAACTGGATGAGAACAGTATAACATGCTTTCAATGCGTTTCTGATATCAAATTGGCTTCTTGTCATACGCTGAGATATATCTAAGACGCTTAAGTATTTAGTGAAATTGAATGGGAAAATTGTGTATAATACATGTTTACAGTTGTGCCAACCATACCGTAACGAACTATATCGTAACGATTTTACCCATGGCTCCGGTATTTTAAAACTACTTCAGAAAAAACGATTGTACTTAAATGTACTTTAAATGTGAAATTTCCACAAATTTTAATCCTATTTCTCCCAAAAATTTCCGGTTACAGATCCGAGCAACCCTTCTGAAAATTTTCTCCATAAAATCTGGCATTTATAACCAAATTGTGGTGGATTGCGCTTTGTGGCATATTTTTTTTCAAATGCTAAAGAATGCTTTTTCAGGAATTTTTTAAAGATGATGCTGCGGTTTTGGAAAACTTGCTGCACTCAACTAACGCTATTTTTATACACAGGGGGCGCAGTTATCTTGCGAGCAGTTATCTTTCGAAAATTGCCGCTCGTACGCTCATCTTGCGACTTTTTATAAAATTTTTGTCGCGTTTTCCGCTCACGCACTGAGCAGCTATCTTGCGAAAAATTTTCTGATTTAAAAATTAATTTACTGTTTTTCTCTGAATAAATCTTGAACTGATTTTTTTTTGTATAAAATACTTGCATTTATTTGAACACGTGGTTTCCACCAAGCCGTTGAACGTCCAAAATTCGACTCACTAATTTTTATAAAACATTAAAAATAATAATAAACGGAAATAAAGAGTGATAAAATACCACAATTGGTTTTTGGAGTTTTTCACTGTTTTCGCCTACGTATTGAGGAGTTATCTTGCAAAAAACGCTTATCTTGCGACTTTGCGAGAACCAAGTTTGCAAGATAACTGCGCACCCTGTGTATCCAAATCAACTCTTTCATAATATCGGCCCATATTATCGGCCAATTGTCGATACGGTGAGCTTGATATATACCCGACGAACGGTACATGTTTTATCTAATATGATTTTCTCATAATTTCACTTTTTGATTCAAAAATAGTCAGTTAAACCGCTGCAGGTTTCATCAAAAATTCTAATCAAGTAAACTTATGTATGAAGAACTCAACACAGCACCGCTCTCTGAAGAATAATCTATGTAAAATATGTTTTTAGACATTAATTGTGCATGTTTCATTTCCTTGGATCGAACATCATGAAAAAAATGTAATTTTCAGAAAAAAAAAGTTTTCAGTAAATGTTAGGAACAAGATTTAGAACAATCAGTTTTAAGTTATTAGGAAAAATAAATCCGGACTGATTATTTTATTACTCAGAACAGAAAAACGGCAAAAACGTGTATTAAGGCATGTTTTTATCTAAAAAAGGTACGAAACCACCAAACCTTAATATTGTTTTTTAATGCGTTTTCCCTTTGAGCTTGGCATGGGTTTCATTTTTTTCGCCAGAAAAAGGTTCTAGTATTTTGTCTTCAAAATTTTTCGGCAAACCTAAAATGTTTGATTGAATTCGACTTGAGGAGTATTGACTAAGAGTATACCGGGTCGAACCATACCAATATCGATGATTTTCAAATCATTTCAATTTTTAACCGTGTGGTTGACCACTTTCGCTAATGTTCGCTAATTTTTTATTTGTACGGTTAAAAAGCCCAGAGCTTGTAGATTGTCTGGTAGCAAAAGATTGTTTGCGGTCGAGTGCGCTGATGTAGGAGAGCAAAAAAACATGATTGTTTTAGGTTATTTGCGGTTCATTTCTAACCAGTTGGTACCGCAAACTTTTAAGGTTCACCATTGGCTGCGTCGTGGTTGGTTACCACTTATATCCAAAAAACAGTAAATTTGAGGTACTTCTAAATTCAGCTCAAAATCCCAGGCGGCCTACCTACCTATGCTGTACTTTTTCTAATAAAATATTTTGGCGGTATACCGTATGTCGGTTTTCAGACTGATAAAATTATGCTAAAATAGCGTTAAAATGATATGAAGACACCTAAAACTATGTCAGTGTGGACATTGTATTGACCAATATACTGTCTATATTGTGTGCCAAAGCTCAAAATTTGCTCATTTTTATCTAGAAAATAATACGACGGGATTCTCATTCACATATATTTTCTTCGTTTTCGAATTCCGCGTGTTATTCCGCATATTATTTTCTAGATAAAAATCGGTAAATTTTGAGCTCTGACAGTGTCTCAGACTGACACACAATACGACCTCGACCACTCACGATCCCGCATCTAGAAAACTGAAAATAGTTAAACTTATTGCTAAAATTTGGCATTAGTACGTTTTTTATGCACTTACACAATGGTGTGAAAGTAAAATTTCGAATAGTTACGAAGTCACGCTACATCCTTTTTTAAATGAGTAACTCGTTGTACTTTATAAATTCCTTACAGTATAAGTTTTTCTGTATAACAGGGATAATAACTCATATAGCATTGCAAACGGACTCAAGGTTGACAAAAAAAGATCGCCTAGCAGCACGTTCTTTATTTATCAATATTTACGAACCGATAATTCTTACCACATCAGAAAAAACATGTCCAGTTTCCACAAGGGCCAAGCGCAGCTCCCAGCTATTAAATTATACGGAGCCGACAAGAAAAAATATTTTTTTCTTTCTTAAATTTAATCTACGGCGCGACCATAATCATTGGAAACGGGAAAGGCCCGTTTATTCAACCTACCATAAAATTCAACCGTTTGCCGCTGGCCGCCGATTTTTTTTTTCATACTTTTTCAAGTGATCTAATGGTCACGTTGGACCCGGCTCGATTCGTGACGTTAAAATTAGGTTTCGTTTAGAATTTGAGGTTTACTTTAGGACTCTCGGTGTCATATTTGACAAAGAATTTCACGTTAACTTCGTTATCCCGACTGATATCGATTTCACTGTTAGAACGTTTCAGTCATTTAAGCTAAACGGGTGATGTCATATTGTACCCAGTTCATTTACGCGACTAAATATCGTTTAATTGAGAGCCACTTTTGCAGATTTCAATTGTTTCAGAGTGTTTAATTTTCAGATTTTTGCCATCTCCCACACTTTGATTAATTAGTTATGATTAAAAACTGTAGTCCTTACTCCCATTAAAGCCGCTTTTGGTTCTCGAAAAATACGGCTCTAACGGGATAAACCTTCAAATTAAGATTATCGCTCCTAACGGGCTTAGTTTTGGACATTTTTTATGAACACCATCTGCGCAGTTATCCGGCAGATTGACCCTCTCGTGCTGTTATTCGGCAGGTTGTTTCCAATATTTTTCACTAGTGCGCCCACGCTCTGCGCACTTATCCGGTTTTTACCTGTCGAATAACTGCGCAAGTGGTTTTATAAATGGCTTTTTTATAAAAAAAAGCGGCCCAATATCGTCATCAACGAAAAGGGTCGATTCAAATCTGTACGCCCTTAAAGGTCGTTTTCGAGTTATTTTTAAAACAATAAAATAAGTAAAAGGCTGCGCTCGGCTGCGCTGTCGAGAGGTAACATTTTTATGAGCTGCGCTCGGCTGTGCTGGCGCGATCGAAAATGTTAATGAACTGCGCTCGACTACGCTAGAGCCAAAATTTTGATGAGCTGTGCTCGCCTCGGCTGCCCAGTTCACGAACTGCCGAAAACAGTTCGCTCGAACTGGGAATACCAGCTGGCTGTTGTCGAGCCGTGGTAAGGGCCTTACATTATAGAAACATCAATAATTGGCCATTTTACTATCAGGAAATTAACGCACGATATCCAATTCAATTGAATCTATATTTATCTCAAAAACGTGCTGCGGCAAAGTCTTAAAATCCGCAATATATCTTTTAACGAAATCAGTTATTCTGCTGAACATGTTTTTTTATTAAAAAAGGCAAGACGGAAGAGATTATCATGTACATAGTCCACGAATGATCACAACAAACAAAAACAGTAACATATTGTCGGTTCCCATACAAAAACCATCACACGTTATCACTAATAATCTCTGGCCCAAACGGCTACATCCAAAGTTTAATTATGGGTTTAAACAGTGCTCACTCCAAAAAGGGGTTTTTGATTTAATCGCACACCAACAGCAAGAAAAGCGGATGTAATGCTGATTGAAACTGGCGATAAAACACAAAACAAGAATAAAGGTATGACTTGAAATGAAGGAAAAGTGAACTTAATGTCGACTAAGCCATTTACGATTTCATACGGTATGAATACGGTGTTCGTACGGTATGATTCAAAATCATAAGTTTTCAAACAAATTTTATCAAGAACCATTCCTGATGGCAAGTTTTCCATTTGACCAAATATTTTGGAAATTCAAGTCCTCGCAATTTCTAGATTTTTTGGTGAAAATCAATTTTTTGCACGTGAATACATTCAGGATACCTTCTACTATTACCGGAAATTCACTTTACATGTAAAACACGGTGAAATAAATAAAACAAATGATGTTTATTTGTAAACTAATCGACCGTACCGTCCATAAAATATAAATAATAAATCTTCTAAAATTCTAGAATTGCAAAAATTCGTTTTCAGAGCTTCATTTGAGCGCAATTTCGAGAAATATATCCATAAAATATACATATATACCATGGTTACTTTTTTACTTCACAAAAAAAATGAGGGAAAAAACGAGAGAAAAATAAAAAAATTCTTGAATATGTATTTCGTTGCAGCTTTCCACTTGTCAACAAGGAAGGTTTTGTTACCAAGCAGCCTGTAGTATAAAATTTATACTATAAATGTAAACTGCTATGTAACTGATTTCTTAGATGCCTTAAAATTAGATCATGTCATAAAAATTAGTACAGTAATGCATGGTAATCTATAAGTTCACTCACCAAAACGAAAAAGTAAGTTTTTATCGTATTTATTGTTTTTGTATATAAACCGCGAACACCGAATAAGGAAAACTCGCAAAAAAAAAAGTGAAAAAATGTTCTAAATTTTATTAACTGGTAGCACACATAAATCCGGCACATTAACATCGTGATTGCGCCAGAATGGTGTCTGATCCATCGACCATTTCGAGAAAGTGGATTAGATGATATCAGAAGATTATCGAATCTGATTTTGCCGCCGCAAAAATGTTGTCTTAGAATTTGGTAAAACACGGATTAACTCAGACTTTTTTAAAAATTCTACTTTTGACCGTATAGGATAACTAGTATAGCAAGAAGCACATTTAAAAATTAAAATTGGACTAGATTGTATAATACAATTTGTTTAATTATACTCCATGCATAAAATGTACAGTTTGTATACACAGGGCAGTTATCTTGCGAAAATTGCCGTTCGGACGCTTATCTTGCGACCTTTCATAAAAAATTTTTCGCGTCTTCTGCCCACGCACTGAGCAATTATCTCGCGAAAAATATTCTGATAAAAATTAAGTTACTCTTTTTCTCTGAAAAAATCTTGAACTGAATTTTTTTGTCTAATATCTTGCATTTATTCGAACACGTGGGTTCGACCAGATGGTTAAACGTCCGAAATTGGACTCACTATTTTTTTTTATAAAACTTTAAAAATAATAATAAATCAAAATAAAGAGTGGTAAATATCACAATTCGTTTTTGGGGGGTTTTCACCGTTTTCGCCTACGAATTGAGCAGGTAGTTATCTTTCCAAAAACGTTTATCTTGGGAGTTTACGAGAATCAAGTTCGTAAGATATAAAAAAACGACCATCAAGGGCGGCTGGACTGTATGAATAAAAATTACTAATATCAATTACAAATGTATGTTGTATAACGGAAAGACGGTACTTTTGAAGATTGAGAGCGTGTGCCTTTGGAAAACAAAATTGTCGACTGATTAATTTTTATCAGAAAATACTTACATAAATATTTAACGTACGTAAATTTACGTCGCTAAATAAATAGCGTCAAAAGCGTTGTGCCGTAGCTCTTGAATACACAATAGTTCTTAGTGTACAGTAAATTGTGCTTAATTGTCTTTACAATTTGGACCCTTCGCGAAGCTTCTATGTGGAAGTTCCACAGTGAAACCAGTTTGTGAGCTAATTCCTCAAATTTATTTTGCATATGATTTTAATACGATATTTTTTTACTTATACGCGATACGAACAAACAAACATACCCTAATTTTGCATGAAAACGTAGTTTTGAAGACACCGAAAATATAAAATTCCATTACACAGGGGGCGCAGTTATCTTGCGAAAAGTGCCGCTCGTACGCTTATCTTACGACTTTTCAGAATTTTGTTTTTCGGGATTTATAATAGTTATATTCTATGCACTGAGCAGTTATCTTGCGAACAAACGCTTATCTTGCGACTTTTCAAGGACCAAGTTCGCAAGATAACTGCGCACCCTGTGTATTACTTCTGGACCATAACTTCTGGTCACCAGAAGTAGAGCTTAACGCTACGTAGAACCAAAAATCCACAAATTTTGCATAAAGAAATTGTTTTAGTTGGACAAACCGAAAAAACAGATGGCCATTTCCGGTCACCGGAAGTAGAACTAAATATCAATGTGTAGAGCTAAAAAAAACCCTAAATTCAGCATAACAACGTAGTTTTGGACGGAGAAACCGAATAAATCTAACAATTTGTCAGTTACGGTAACCAGAAATCCCTAGGTCAATTAAGGTCAACTCATTTTTTACTGTGACCTTTTTGTCAAGCACTTTATTTTTTTTCTGTCAATTAATGATTATGACTCGGACAGTCCGAGTCGGACTAACGTTTACTGAGTAAACGGTAAACCAAAACAAACGGTTTATGAATTTTCTGATACGAAATGATATTGGGAAAGATTTCAATAGGAAAATCCGGTAACGATGCGTTTAACATTGTTTAAAATTAACATTACATTAATTTTCATTAAACCGAGCATGTAGTTGTCTTATTAGAAGTTGCATGTAGTAAATAATCACCTAGTGTCGAACATTGGAAAATAACAATTCATCTATGTATCTTCATCAGTATGGTTTTGTTCATTCAGTATGTTTTGATCATAAACTTCCCATATATGGTAAAGAATCATTAGTACGGGGGTTAATAATTAAAAAAGTATGTCCTTAGCCTGACTCTAAACCTAACCTTTTTTAATATACAGAGGGGTCGCAAAATTAGGGCCCCTGAAATAAAGGTTGATTTTCGACAAACAAGGGTCAGTGCCGCGACGGTGAAATACTGTATGGGACACATTATGGGTCCTGTTTGTTGAGAAAAATAGAATAACAATTTATTACTCCAATTAAGGGTAGTTAATTTTATCANGGTGTCGAACATTTTCTCACGCAATACTGTCAATATTCGTACATAAGCCGGCAAAACAAATTAGTAAAAAAAAGGCTTGAAATAGCTTTTATAGCGTTTTCCCGTGAAGTAAACTTTATAAACAATGCTATATACGGTATATAATATACCCATCCTTAAGTAGTAACCACCCTAACCAAAACGTATTTTGTTAACGGCTCTAGTAGGTAGAATGTCTCGACCGGCGTATACGAGAATTATCACTCGAAATGTCCCTCCGGTTATTACTATTTCCGTTCCAACGATAATAATTAGCTAATTGAATTAAATATCTTTTTTGTTCTTTTTGTTAAAATATTGCCGACAAATGAATACGTTTACACGGCATGGGAAATGGCTCGGTTAAGTGATACTTATACAATGGGTTTTACACTAAAAAGATGCGGACATCATGCGGCTTTTGATACGTGTACCCATTCCTTATCTTTATAATAAAATGAAAAGTCACGAGAAACATATTTTTGAAACTAAAAAGATTATTAAACAGTATAAAAATACTTGAGTACACTGTAGGGATCCGCAAAGTCGGCTTATAATTTAAAACATTCTGAAATACTTTGATATGGCTTAGGTTGGCTTTAAGCTTAGGTAATAAAAAAATGGCTTGGCTTAGGTAAGCTCAAATAAGTCAAACAACTTATTTGGGTAAGCTTAGCTTATGTAAGCCAGAATTTTTCTTTGGCTTAGCTTGGCTTCGCCCACATAAGATAAGCCAAGGTAAGCCATGGGCCATATGTCAGCCGCGTGCCGAGCCCCTAACTAGTTATCTTAACAGCTCTGCGAGGCTGCTCTGTCATGGAGCCGATAAGACAACCCTTTGCCTTAAAACTACACAATATGTGAACATTATCACGTAATCTTTCATTAACCCGACACTTGTTGAACGGTAGTGTAGCGTTAATGCAACGAGTGGTGAATTTCGAATCAATAAATTATTGAACAACATTATGTTTGCTACTAAATTTTTAGTACGAATGGTTAATTGATTTCCTGACGGCTCAACAACCTTGGAGGCTCTATCATTTATTTGAACAATAAAATAAAACCGAAAAGTTTGTTATCTTTTTTGATGGAGCACCCTTTGTGCTCATGAGCAGGGCTCGGCACGAATGGCATAAGACACATGGCTTCGGCTGGCTTTTTGTACGCCAAGCCAAGCCAATTTTTTTCGAAGGTAAAAAAGCCAAGCTGAGCCAAGCCAATTTTTTCAGTATGTCAAAAAGCCAAGCCAATGAAAATGCCTCGTTTTGCCGAGCCCTGCTCATTTTTTGTGACTGAGACATATTCCGATAATTCTATAAAACAAAAATGGTTGGGTATTAAAACCGGTAACCAGCTGTCCATTTCTGATTAATTAGAAATTAAACTGGACTAAAAATACTCTTGATAGGCATATGAACCAAATCCAAAAATCCGATTGGAGATAACTCTAATTGATTTGGAGCTATTCGGAAAACAATTGAAAACCGTGTCGTACGACATTGTCGGGCCGCAGGAGTTAACAAGTTTTGTGAGACATTATTTTTTCTTCAATATTTGTCCTAGAAATCCGACATTTTTTGTGTCGATTTTGTCTTCTTTAAAAGATATAATCTTCTCCAAACGCCTTGATACATGTACGCGTTGAGCCAATCATATTACCTTACAGTCTGAATTTGTATCAATTATGATAAACTTGGACAACCTTGAAGTCGATTATCGTTATAAACGCATTTGGCCATTCTATTGTGACAGAAAGGATGTCTAATTTACGTTTGGAAATATTTTCGTTGAAAACACTAAAAAAATTACGAAAACTATTTCGTAATAATGTTTGATTCATGTGAGATCTGCTCACTATAAGATATAGTCTTAACACGACCTGACGGGTTATCTTGCCAGACTGGTAACCACTTGGGTTATCTTACCAAGATTGGGTTATCTTACTCTTTCTAAGTTATAGATACCAAATTTTATGGAGAATCCGATAAAAAATTTTCAAAAAAAGTTGCTCGGACCTGTAACCTGAATTTTTTGGGAAAAGTAGGATTAAAATTTCCGGAAATTGCACATTTTTTATACAATCTCGGACCCATTATATCCAAAACATATCAAAGTTTCCAATTATTTCACCAAACGCCCTGACGGGTTATCCTACCAAAATTGGGTTTTTTACCACTTTTTAGTGTTTATAAAGGTATAGTACTTGTCCCCAAAACGGGTGGGTTTTTTGGCAAAGAAAACCACCCGTTTCAAGGACGAGGACTGTAAAATAACCAGTCAGGTCTCCCACTCAAATAAGATACAAAATCGATCTGAAAAAAGTGTATCTTATTTGGATGAGGGATTGTATGGGGCACTGTACAAAAGCTCTGGCTTTGTCAAAAAGTTCATTTTAGATTTTTGCCGGACAGTCAATTTAAAAACGGGGAGATTGTGTACCACATATTTCAAAAAACGATAAAATTCCGCGATAACTAAGTAAAGTTTGTCTGTAAACAAAAATTCGTCAACACGGTTCACACGGTCAGGTCATTCATATCATATAAATTATATGTTACTACCAATGGTAGTCTACCATGAAAATTATGCTTGGGCGATCAATGATATACAAATTGTATATCAATACATTATGTATTGACGCAAAAAATACTTTTTAGAAAGGAAAATACTATAATATAGTTAGTCCGATGAATGATTGTAATTTGATTAATAATCGAAAATGATGCAGGGCTTTCAGAACCAATAAATGATTTGTGGTTTTCATAAAATTAGCACCTTATGTCATTCTATTTAGGTATAGCTTATATAGACCTATGTATAGGGTCGCTCACGTGGCGACAACTTTCACGAACTAAAGGTCTGAGAGCCTTGAAACTTTCAGACATGGTAGAATATACCCGATAATATTTGTGTAGAAAAAAAATTAGACCCATCCGGCCTAACCGGTTAGAGTTAAACTAAGGAGAGTTAAACTATACCGTATAGGATATTTATGTATTCGGAAAACACGGGACTTACATAGGTCTATATGAATTTAATACCGCGATGTATCGTCGATGTGAGATATTTAAAAAGACGCAAGGTACTAAGTTCATGAAAAGCACAAATCATTTATTGGTTCTGAAAGTCCCGAATTATTTCTTCATTAATCTTATCAGTCTTACACAGTCCGTAATAGTTAGTTTAACCAATAATTCGGTTATACAAGCGACGGACATTGCTCAGTAAATAAAACATTTGATCTTTTCGGGAATTCAGAAACGCTTCTTATATTATCTAATTTACAGATACACTGTTTGTGTTTTGCCACTTTTTGTGTTCTTTCCAACTTTGATTTCGAGCTATTCTAGCTCAAACCGGTCGAGCTTGAAATTGTACTTGAAGTATGTGTCAATTTAACTTATCCATTTGCGCTAATTTTATCAGTTCGAGGTAGAATAAATTCCGGAACTAACCGTATTTTGGACCAAAATTTGTGTGGTAATTTCGGTATTTTCGAGTTTTACGGTTTAACTGGTTATGAGGTAATAAGTCAGTTTTTCAAAATGCAATAAGGGTCGAGTATTTTTTTAACCTTTACCATGTACGTTATAACCATATAGGTAATTCATAATGGTCCCTTATTGTATCGTTGCCAAAGATCTTCGCATCTGAAGATCTTAAATGACCCATTACTTATTAATAATGCATATGCTTCCTAAAATATCATAAATTGTAATTAATAANTTCCGGAAATGGCAAATTTTTTTTAATACAATCTCGGACCCATTGTATCCAAAACATATCGAAGTGTCCAATTTTTTTACCAAACTCCCTGGCGGATTATCCTACCAAAGTTGGGCTTTCTTACTACTTTTTAGCGTTTATAAAAGTAATATAACCTGTCAGGTCCCCCACTCAAATACAAAATCGATCTGAAAAAGTGTATCTTATTGAGATGAGGGACTGTATGGGACACTGTACAAAAGCTCTGGCTTTGTCAAAAAGTTCATTTTAGATTTTTGCCGGACAGTCAATTTAAAAACGGGGAGATTGTGTACCACATATTTCAAAAACGATAAAATTCCGCGATAACTAAGTAAAGTTTGTCTGTAAACAAAAAATCGTCAACACGGTTCACACGGTCAGGTCATTCATATCATATGAATTATATGTTACTACCAATGGTAGTCTACCATGAAAATTATGCTTGGGCAATCAATGATATACAAATTGACAATTTGAAATTGTATATCAATACATTGTGTATTGACGCAAAAATACTTTTAAGAAAGGAAAGTACTATAATATAGTTAGTCCGATGAATGATTGTAATTTGATTAATAATCGAAAATGAAGCAGGGCTTTCAGAACCAATAAATAATTTGTGGTTTTCATAAAATTAGCACCTTATGTCATTTTATTTAGGTATAGGCTATTTAAATATCGTCTTTTTAAATATCTCACATCGACGATATATCGCGGTATCAAATTCATATAGACCTATGTTACATAGGCTATGTTACATAGGCTATGTAAGTCCGGTGTTTTCTGAATACATAAATATCCTATACCGTAGAGTACCGTATAGGATATTTATGTATTCGGAAAACACCGGACTTACATAGCCTATGTAACATAGGTCTATATGAATTTAATACCGCGATATATCGTCGATGTGAGATATTTAAAAAGACGCAAGGTACTAAGTTCATGAAAAGAACAAATCATTTATTGGTTCTGAAAACTGGTTATGAGGTAATAAGTCAGTTTTTCAAAATGCAATAAGGGTCGAGTATTTTTTTAACCTTTACCATGTACGTTATAACCATATAGGTAATTCATAAATGTCCCTTATTGTATCGTTGCCAAAGATCTTCGCATCTGAAGATCTTAAATGACCCATTACTTATTAATAATGCATTCCTAAATATATGCTAATAATATGCTTCCTAAAATATCATAAATTGTAATTAATAATTCAAATATATAAATTATACAAAAATGTGATCTTTAGTGCCCGAAAGCCCTTTTATCCGAAGGGTTTGAGCATAATGATGGACCATTATTATCAAATTTGGATATAAATGCATAATGTCGTCTTTTGGTTTCGAATCCTTCCTTTGATGATTTCAAAAAAAAATCTCGTGATAGCAGGAACCAAAAATAATACTAAATAAATAACTATCAATAATATTATATATTTCACAGACTGAGTAAGGTTGGCCCGAATAATTTACGTAAATTTACAACAGCGGTTTTTTGTACGAGTATTTGAGTAAAAACCGAAAATTATCCCTTCATTCAAAAAAAAAATAATGTGAGATTCAGAATCTTCGGGCCCAATCCACCCTGAAACGGCAAAAAACCCATAAATTTGAGTTTAAACCGGAAATTACCGATAAAGTGAATCTAGAAAAAAATATATCAAATTAGGAAAATGACCTAAAATCTACTTTTCTGTTTTTTTTTGAGTTTTTCAAACAACTCTACCTACCCATCCTTAAAAGTATGAGAAATTCCCCACAAATTGGTGAATTACCGGGGTTGGATAAGACCTATTTTTTGGAAAGCAAAAAATTTGGATCACAAATAAATTAATATGAATTGAAATGTCTCATATCAATCTTTATATTTTCACGTATATTGAAATGAGACATTTGACTTTATATCCATTTATTTGTGATCCAAATTTTCTGCTTTCCAAAAAATATCGTATAGTCTATAAGCAGAGCCTTTAAAAGTAAATAATTTAAAAGTAAATAATGTTTAATCTCTAAAGTGGTGAACGGCCCAAATTAAACTAAAAAAAACTGAAAAACGAAAGAAAAATGAACAAAAAAATGACAAAAAAAGTAAAAAAAAATGAACAACAGACTGTCAGATAGGCAATGTGCCTAAAGGAGGAACAAGGTAGAAAAAATCTAACGAAAAAAGTGGAAAAAAAAAACGAAAATGAAAAAAAAAAACGAAAAAAAAATAAAATAAAAAGTTAAGAAAAAGGAGAAAAAACTGACATCAGAGCCTGTTGCTCAGACTGTCAGACAAAAATTTTTGGGTTCCTTTAATTTTCTTAAGCGCCAAACATTATGTGCCTAAACGAGGAAACAGGTGGAAAAAGGGGGAAAACGAAAAAAAGTAAAAAAAAAACTGAAAAAATCGACAACTGACTGTCAGACAGGTAATGTGCCTAAACGAGAAAAAGTGGAAAAAAAAGTAAAAAAATAAATGAAAAAACGAATAAAAGTTAGATTACTAAGAAGAAACAAAAAAAAATCGATAAATGATCGAAACTTAATAAATATTCGATCGGCATCATATTTACATGATATTAAAAAAATGTCCCGAACAGTATTTTTTCTCCACAATAATTCTCAATCAATCTCCAAAATCTCATGGGAAGAGGGAAGGGGGGCTAAGAAGGAACCAAACGATGAGTCAAAGAATCAAACAAGGCGAGTAGCTCAACGACCTGTAGCATCATTACGTAACGCCCACGCGTTCATGTCATACGTGATCTAAACTCATTTGCCCTATTTTAAAAACGCAGAAAATAACATATCAAGAGCAGAAAATCGACTTTTTTACTCCGGAATTTTTAGCTCAGAGAAGGCCCAAAAAAGGCTGTCGGTTTAAAAAATAGTGTTTTTTTTGTAAAAAAGAAAGAATTAAAAAAGTGGAGAAAAAAAAGGAAAAACAAGTAGTGTTTTCATGTGCAGAACTCTTGATCAAATTTCACCCAAACACGCAGAAGGAAAACGCCGTTAACTCGGAGAGGAAAAAAAAGACAGGCGAGTTCACAATTCTGACACGCGGCAGTTCACGCCCAAATGCGTTAGGCCGTCCCTGACCAGCCGGACCGGTTTTTGGAACTTTTTTTGAAAAACAATAATATTATTATTTTTATATCACTTTTTTTTTCTTTTTAATTTGTGTTTTTTTTTATAATTATAAAAAATGTAATTCCTATGGTGATATATGGCCCTAAGGGTTTAATATCGATACCATACAGATCCAAGCCAAATATTGATTTATTCTTTACAAAATTCTTTATCAATTATCATAGTAATAAAATATATTGCGGAAAGCGTCTTCCGGAAATGATTATATGGAGAAATTGTATACTAAATATACACTGGGCTACGTAAAAATGACATGCTGAATACTGGTTGAGGTGGCTATAAGGTCTGGCATTCCTGCCGCTACTTGTTCAAGACATTTTTTTATGAAAAATCATGCCTTTTTGGATACATTTTTTAATAAACAGGGGCGTTATCCGTTTTTGACCTTATAAACACCCCTAAGTAATACAGGCCCTGTATCTATTTTCATGCAACCCTTGATACGCGGGTTTGCTCTGTTATTTTTCAACTTTGAGTTCATTTTGTACGTGATCGGCACGTGATAAATATCCTTTTTGAATAATTTAACCCCCTTAATAACCAAACGGACAGAAAATAATGCTTGAGGCTTTTAATGAAAGTCATGAAAACAACCAATTCAGATTAAAATCGATTAAATTTAATTGTATTGCTCTAAAGATAAAATGTATTATTAATACTGTATTACACTGGGTGCGCAATAATCTTGCGAGCCATTATCTGGCGAAAATGACCGCTTGTGGCATTTCAGGAAATAAATTCAAGCGAACCCGTCCCATTATCGTGACGAAAAGTGCAATATTTTTTTTGGCTTAGCTCGGCTCGCTTTAGCTCAAAATTTTTTTGGCTCGGCTCGGCTTGGCTCGCCAATTGTGCCGAGCCCTGGGGTAGACCGGGAAATGGGTTCGAACGAAAGGAACAAAATGAGATTTTATAA
Organism: Oikopleura albicans; assembly: GCA_004367875.1. NCBI lineage: Eukaryota > Metazoa > Chordata > Appendicularia > Copelata > Oikopleuridae > Oikopleura > Oikopleura albicans. The sequence goes on from SCLG01000029.1 coordinate 1,591,630, forward strand.
TTCGGATTCAGGATAATTCGGAAATTGCGATTTTTTGCAAGCACCTTAAAAATTTTACTTGACCACATATTGGCGCTATAGAGCCATTTGGAATTTCCGATGCTGCATCGCGATGGCTTTACCCTTCATCATGAATATCTAAGTTTTTCACTTATATCCATCTATTTACTTAGATGCTTTATTTTCGACGAAAAATTCCCGGTGTACCCCTTAGTTATATAATCAAGCGAAAATAGTTGTCTCGTATACGGTATACGAGACAACATTGCACCGAACTGGCCTCAAATCGGTATACGGTATACCGATTTGAGGCCAGTTCGGTGCAATGATTGCAGCATAGTCTGACGAAATATCACAAGAATTTTATGATAAGGATCCCGATTTCTCATAATGTCAGCCAGTTTAATTATAATCACCAGTTTTGCCGACCATGATTTCAAATTTGATTTCAAATCATTGATTTGTTTTATGATTTTTGTTTAAGGACGGGTCACTACCTTTGTTTACAAAATTTACTTCACGGGAAAACGCTACAAAAGCTAGTTCACGCCATTAATATCATCAATTTTTGTTACNAACAGCCAATTCAGATTAAAATCAATTCAATTTAATTGTATTGCTCTAAAGATAATATGTATTATTAATACTGTATTACACTGGGTGCGCAATAATCTTGCGAGCCATTATCTGGCGAAAATGACCGTTTGTGCCATTTCAGGAAACAAATTCTAGCGAACCCGTCTAAGTCGGTGACGAAAAGTGAGAAATTTTTTTAAAAATAATTATAAGTTATAATTAGGGGGTAGGCCGGGAAATGGGTTCGAACGAAAGGAACAAAATGAGAATTTTATAATTTTTTATAATTCGGATTCAGGATAATTCGGACATTGCGATTTTTTCAAACACCTAAAAAATTGTACTTGGCCACATATCGGCGCCAGAGAGCCCTTTGGAATTTCCGATGCGGCATCGGCGATGGCTTAACCTTACATCATGAATATCCGTAGTTTTTTACATTATATCCATCTATTTACTTAGTTAATTTTTGACGAAAAATTCCCGGTGTACCCCCTAGTTATATAATCAAGCGAAAATAGTTGTCTCGTATACCGATTTGAGGCCAGTTCGGTGCAATGATTGCAGCATAGTCTGACGAAATATCACAAGAATTTTATGATAAGGATCCCGATTTCTCATAATGTCAGCCAGTTTAATTATAATCACCAGTTTTGCCGACCATGATTTCAAATTTGATTTCAAATCATTGATTTGTTTTATGATTTTTGTTTAACAGGGCTAAGAATTTTCCGTTTTTGATAAAAGAACGGTTTCTCAGATATCTTATACAGGTATCTCAGAACTCTCGAAGAAGTCCATTGCCAACGCTAAAAAAACCCAAAGAAAGAATCAAATGGTAAGGTAATGACACGAACGTATTTTATACAAGTTTTCGCATTGGGGCTCATTAGGGCTCTTATCTTGCGAAAACTTGTATAAAATACGTTCGTATCATTATCTTACCATTTGATTCTTTCTTTTTTAGCGTTTCCGCCCATGCACTAAGCTGTTATCTTGAGAAGAAACGCATATTTTGCGAAAATTTGAGGACCAAATTTGCCAGATAACTTAATCAAAAATTGTCTTTGCTTGAGCTTAGTTTCGATTTTTCTATTATAGAACTAAGGGCCTTAGCTTAAAGCGTATTTTTCATGTTCGAAAAAGTGTCTATATTTTTCTGGAAATTGTTTTTTATAGAGGAAAAATCACGTCATGTTGAGGGCATTAACTAATTTGATAAAAATATACATGTGGTATAAGTTATATCGTATAACTTACACATCTTTACGGAACAATTTACTTTCGGAGAAATGTACCGTCATGACGGTCACTAAATGACAAAATGTTTTTAAAGTGTATGTATTTTTATATTAGCTTCAATGTCATATTATACGGAACTATTAATATGACTTCTGTAGAACAAGTTTTTCTTACCGACGTTACCTAGTGTTAAGATAACTGGTTAGGTACAGACTGGTTAGATTGTAGAAGGCTCAGTTTTACAGCTTGTAAGGTTGTATAAATATCTAAATTTACATTAGGTTACAGTATAAAATTAATGTGATTTCGGTCATTGTCCGATAACCTTCCGTAAATTAAAAACGGCGTAAAAACATGATCGGTGCCTAAATCGGACAAGTTGGATCACCCACAAGATGTGATACCGCGATCGTTTACCAAAGCTTAAAATCATGAAATTGTAGGTGATAAATGGTGATTTTCTTCCAACCGGTTAATTTTTAGTGGTTTTGAGTGTCAAAATCAGAAGCGCCGTGCTCGAACACCCTAAGTTAAAAGTTTTTCAGAAACATATTAATGACTTTATTTTCGGGAAAGCATTAATATAAGTTTGACCATTGTCCGATAACTTTCCGTGAATTAAAAAGGCGTAAAAACATGATTGAACCGCAATCGGTGCATAAATAAGACAAGTTGGAGTACACACAAGACGTGATACCGTTTCAGGCCGCGGCCAATCCGGAAAGTCCCGTTTGTGTTTCACGAGGGCTTAACTCTTCGGATGCAGTGCGGAAGGCCCCGGCTTACACATCGATAATCTGATGAGGATCCAGCTTAGCCTAAATAGTCTTGAACGAGCGTATGTTACGGCTAAATGTTAATCAAAATAAACCGTTTTTGTAGTAGAATTTAATTGTAAGAAAGATTAAATTTAAGATCAGCGTCGCGGGCCACACCGTGCGCCGATTCGACCGGATTTAACACTGCTAATTCGAAAATAAATGTCACAGAGAAAATGCGAGAGGGAGGTGGCGGAAATGAAGTAGTTTTTGGCCAAGCCCGAATCGTAAATATTTAGCTCATTCGGTATCTAAACTTTATACTCTAAAAAATTAAATAATCCAGAAAAATCCAGTCGAAAATTTGAACCGATATAAACGAAACATTTTAAACTCGATATTGGGTGCGAGCGAAATAGAGTAACGGTTATAAGGTCCGTTATTTTTGATACGCCTTTTTTATGATTTAATTAAAGCTAGTCAGATGCGCTGTTATTTTTGTGAAAAATTCTAAGTCGAATTTTTCACAAAAATAACAGCGCATCTGACCAGTTGTATGTCGTAGTCTGGTCCCCACTGTTTAGTAAATATAAGGTAAAGTGAACTTTTGACTTGATAAGCGTTACCCAAGGTAACTTACCACTGTAGTTGATTTCGCGAATATTCTATACTAAAATTTTTCGGGCAATTTTTTTCACCCAGAATTTGCGGTATCTTATCAAGACATGTAAATAAACGTCTTTCAGAAACAACGTGTGTCCATTTATAGTCGCCCTACTGTATTCATTTCGGGTGCTGAGCTGTTAATACATGTTTTATTTACACAAAAATCAAGACACTGAATATACATCTTGACAGGCGTAACGGATATCGTGACTGGTTTAGAATAGAAGGTTATTTCATTAGAATTTATCAGTCATAAGTACACCGTATATATCTATTGATGTCGTCTTTTTTTGTTCAGAGTCGCGATAAACTTTTAGCGGACGCTTTTAAGATGCATCTCTTTGTACTCTTTTGATCTCGCCAGCCGAGAAAAGCTTTGTGACAAGCACATTTTTTTGTTTTATTTTGTTTTCTTACAATTGTCAGAAAGTGTCACCGATTCATATTTGATGAACCTGATTCAAAAGATTGCTTACAATGCCGTATTTTACCCCCAAAAAAGCTAAATTGGTTGATATCGCCTGTATTATGTTGATGTGAGTGCTCTGAATCTATTGTAAAATTCTTCGCATGTTTTTTTTGACATATTTTATGAACAAAAATACAGAACATAAATGTATCAAAAATGTAAAAACAAACATGAAAAATTGTCTCTAAAAATTATAGGAAAAATAGCGAAAAAAATTGCGAGGTTTTTTCATAATTTATTTCCTATAATTTTGAGACAATTTTTTTTGTATTTTTGTTTATAGATTTGTGATACATTTAAGTTCTACATTTTTTCCTGGCTATAAGGCCAGGTAAGCTTTTAATTGTTTTAATTACAGGTCATTTTTCACAATTACCTTATAAGCACCGGCCGGTGCAATTGATTCAAGCGGGTTTCTATAGAATTTGTAATTGCCCGAAATGGTCAGTAATTCATATTTCATGAACTTGGCAAAAATATTGATTCTCTTCTCACGGAGAACATTTCTCCGTTTTTTAAGCGAACTTGTTTGATCTGGCCTGTATTATGTAAATGCATACTGTAATGAATGTTCCGAATACATTGTGCGCCCTTGCCGTTTGAACTTTGGTCAACTTTAAGTAAATGATTACATAACACTTGTTTGTCTGTTTGTGAAATGAATAAATATTTGCTGGGCGTTTTCATATTTTCTTTTTTGACGCGAAAAAATGCTGATGTTGTGGTAACAGTCGAAACAGACTGCGGTCATTAGACCATTGGGCAATGGTATACCCGGTCTTATACCGTATACGTATGTACAAATTTATGTATATACGTGTGTCCATTTTTTTATAAGCGACGGTGTATAAGGTTTAACATTGTGAGCAGTATACGACCTAAATTTTTTTTTATGTGCAGTAACTTTTCTTGATATTGTGACAGAATCATTGCGTGAGAAAAAAATATTACTTTTTATCGTATCATTTCAGATACAATAACTAAAATTTTTGCGTGAAAATTTATGGCCATCGTTTCTCCAATTTTTATTGTCCGCGCCACACCTGAATTGTCTCACGCTGCCAAAGTTGCCAATTTTGATTGGACGCGTTTCCATAGCAACTCTAAACAACAAGTAACAATTTATTCCTTTTTTTTTCTTTCGCGGACAACCTAATATTATCAATGGATCATTGACTATAGTTATAAGGGGTCATTACTAATTATAAGTTTTATCAGTTTATAAATTTGTTTATGCTGCTAGCCTATCCCTAACTGCTTTTGTAGTTCTTCATGTAGTTCTTCTACGATTGTAAAAAAACAAGTTATTCCATACAATCTTTTTGAATTAATCGAAAATTTCATGTATTTTCCAAAAATATATCAAAAATGATTTTAAATTGGCGGAATCATACATTATATTTGTACTAAAATCGTCCAAACTAAGTCATTTTCTTTGTAACCTATTAATTTGTGCTAGATAAAGAGACCCTGTGAGGCAATTTGCCGAGAAAGCTCGCCAATTACATGTCATTAATGTCCATAAACGGTCACATCCCTCCAGGTAAAAAACGATAAACCAACAAAGATTGGCAGTTAAGTGATTTATTCGAAATATGTCTGACATCATTTGATTAGTGGTAATAGTGTTCTAAAATATCTCAAATATGTTTTTAATATCATACCCTTACGACATCCAAGCGGAGCTCTGTAGCTTGTTTTGTGAAAAGTAATAAGTAGGGGTTGATGTAAAATCTGAAAATCTTCATTGCAATGATGATGACGTTTTTATATAGAAAACTCTGGCTTCCTAAAATAATAAAACTATTTTTCAGTCAATTTTTCCTCCACTTCTGGCTAATCTTGTCATAAAAGTTTTTAATAATACGAATAACCTGAAATTCTACGAAAAATGCACAAATAATATATGAACTTCAGATATTTGGCCATTTTTCGTGTAATTTAAGTATTATTGAGCTTCAGACCGAAAAAGCAAAAATTGGCCGACTTAATTTAGATGTCTGTGTTCCTTAGGATATCTCAGGTTAATATTTTAAAATGATTTATTTTGTATTTGCTTAGCAAACCTCGTTATGACACTGACGATTTTTGTATAGTGATAGATATTCGTGTTTTTGTAAATAACCTAATAAATAACCTATTTCTCTGATTTTGTTTAATCTAATGGAAAATGTCAAAAAAAAAATTGTTGGCTATTATTGCCGAATCACATTTTTATAAACCTTCGATATGTCCATTTTAGGCATTATTTTTCAGGTTTTCTCAGATCGTCCATAGATTTTCCGTTAACTCTTCTGAATTTTTCGGTTACGGTTAACTGCACAGTGTTAACTGCAGTGCACACTACACTTGAGTCTTCTCATTTTACATTTTCAGCTTTTTTAATAAGAGTCGTTAAAAACCTATTGATGAGTCTTTATTAGTGGGAGGTTAATACGTCCTGATAAGTGGGTAGTTATACGGGAATCATGTATGAACGACCGAAAAATCCTGTGGAAAATTGGCGGGAATCGTTTCCTTCAAAATTGGTAAGGTTATACACTACCTGTCTCCGGAACTTAACAAAACCTTGGGGGAAAAGGTGTTAAGTTCCAGGCATTTTGTTAAGTTCCGGGTATTTTGTTAAGTTTAGAAGACAGTGTGTGGGCGGAAAAGTTGACGCGAGATCACTGTTAAGTTCCAGGCATTTTGTTAAGTTTAGGGGCGTTAACTTCCGTAGACAGGCGGTGTATTTGAAATAGTGCTTATATTGTAACAACACAGAATGTAACATACACTAACGGTGTCATTAGAGACATATTTTTGATTTATACGTAATAACGCTTTCTATAAATTATAACCACATTTATGTAAGTCAAAATGCTTTGCCGCGAACAATTATTGACCACCATAATCTAAACACTATTGAAAGTAGTCTGATAAATAAACATTCAGAATGATTTGTCCCACTGGTCGAGCATAAATTCTTTGGAATTCTAAAACAACCCAAAACTATGTCTAGCTGATAGATAATAAAAACAGAGAATGAGAACAAAAAAAAAATTGTTCCTTTAGATGGTTATGATATAAAACCGCCAAATCTTAAAACCTTTTATGTGGATGTATTTGTGGTTTGCAAGCAATAACATTGCCATAGTCAACTGTATGTGCATTTTTACGGTTATACATTGGATTGTGGGATGACGAACATAACTTTCATGGACTCACATCGTCGTTTTTCCTTAAAAGGTCAATTTTGCGTGTTTTTTTTGATAATTTGTAACAGTCCATTGTAAGACCATAAGGACCCCTTCGGTTATCGGAAAAGACGGTTCTTAAACGACACACGGTTGTTATGGAATTAGCGCCCCTTATGGGGTTAATGTGGGACAATTATTTATTAAAGTGGCTTATTATTATATACAGTGTATATTATGCACATTCCTCACACAAAGAGTCTAAAAAACTTATGGAATTGTCGATCCCCAAAATACGTTATAAAAAGCGGCCCTTATGGGATAACAATGTCTTATCTACGACGTAGTCGTAGATGAGACAATTATCTGCAAGACAACTAGAGACATAGACATATATATAATTGTTTCATTTGTCGAATAAGGAAATTGTTCGCAATTTCTTTTAACACTATAGACATAGGAAGCTTGCAGATAATCACATTTTCACGAAAACAGGGCCCCTTAAAAATAAGGACTAACAAAGATATATAATTGTAATTAATGAATCCAGATCTTAAATTAGACATCAGTTTAATTGAATTAAAATTTCTAAAACTTTTTGGATTATTTTAACCCAGGCAAAATTATTCGATCTTTTTTTTTCGAAATGTACCTTGAAGTTTGTGGACAGATCAACGAAGAAATGGTCCCTTTAGATGGTTATGGTAGAAAACCGCTAAATCTTAAAACATTTTATGTGGATGTATATGCGGTTTTAAAGCAGTAACATTGATCGTAGCCAACTACTGTGTGCATTTTCACAGGGATACATTGGATTGTGGGCAACATTGCTTTCATGTGCAGACGGCCTTCGATTAAGTATTTTACGTGGGGTATTTTGATTCCACTTTCATCGTTATTGGATAACCCCGGTGTGTAGATTAGTGAGAGATTTTTGTTCGTCACCATAATATTTACAAGATAGATCTAATTAATTAATTTGACGAATGTCAGTTTATTTACGTATGATTCATAGGTACCGTCTGAATCGTTTTTCCCTTTTTTGGGCGAAAGGGTAATCCGCCGACATGTTTCAATTTCTGACCAATTACACTGCTCAGAAGGGGAATAATTTTCGCGGATTACCCTTTCGCCCAAAAAGAAAAACGCATCATTCAGACGGTGCCAAGTCATGGCCTTATAAAGGTTTTTGTTTTAATTGAAGTTACATTTGGGGTTATTTTTGGTTATAACGTCTTTTCATTGCAAGGAGCAAAAATCATGTATTTTTTTATAAAAAAATTCGATATCAATTGAGTGACTTTTTCTAGCTAGCTCTAGAATATTTTTTTTGTGAAATGTTATGGTTTGTACAATCTTTGATCTAAATTTATTTTGTTGGTTATAAGGTCTTTTACGGTGACACCAAAGTCTATAACCAACCGATTTATTAAACAAATTGTCTGTGTCTACCAGACATATAATCTAATAGTTACTTGAAAAACTGTATAATAGCATATCGGGGAACAAATGAGTTGTAAATCTCGGTCAAAGAATACATTCATCCAGATTCAAATCCCCTATTCGGTTTTTTATTTATTCTTGATAAATAAAGTTCGAATCTAGAGCTAAACCAGACTCTAATTTCTAGACTAACAGATATCGGGGATTAAGCCGGTAATTCCCTTCCTAGTAATGTGGCCGGCAATGGGCCGTCAATCTGAAACCTTAGAAGCAGATTAGTAAGACCATTATTAGACTGCCCTTCCTTAATGACATCCCCATACGCAAGTCTTTGTAATTCTACAAAAGTTGAATAAATATGAAGATAGCGTATATAGAGGGGTGTGGTCATAAGTTATTCCTGCGATTATAAGGTCAAGCCAGTTTTTGAGTAAAATACATGTCTTATCTATAATTTACACCACTGATCTGGTTAAAATAATGCCAAAGTGAGTCACAAAAACAGAGTATGATTATAAGATATAAATTATAAATCACTCACTTTTCGAGTAGATATAAAGCCAAAATAGTTTGAAAGCTTGTAATACCAAGTCAATTTTGAACGTTATCCGACCTTATAAATTATAAGTTGTAATTTATAAGGTCAGATAAAGTTCAAAATTGACTCTGTATAACATGCATTCAAACAATTTTGGACTTATATTATGGAAAAGTGAGTGATTTTTAAAACCATAGCCTATATCTATGGCCCATAGCCTATGGTCCATATTATATGGGCCATAGATATAGGCTATGGTTTTAATATAGCCTGTGGTCCATAGCCATTATGACAGTGTCAGTCAGGCAAAGGGCTTAATGAAAGTCTGACGAAATGATATAAATAGTATTAATTTATACTTGAGGCTTAAACCAAACGGTATTAATTATACCATTTTGTCGGACTTCCAACAAAACCTGTCCCCAACTAACCCCTAGACATAAAACATACATCGTGTTTTGGTCCACCCCATTTCTCCGTTATTCAATTATTTCCAGTTGGAATTAAATTTGTTACACGGCTGTAAAGGGTTAATAGCGTTAGTACAAATTTATTAGTACATTTTCAATTCCGACGTTTTTTTNTTTTTTTATTCTGCAGAAATTCCTCACTGATTCGCCCACACAAAACACGTCGTTTCTCAAATTATTTTGTTTTCATCAAACGAAAAAATGATTGGGCCATGCGGTTGTAAGGTCAGTCATTTGTGCACTGTCATTTACTTTACCTGAAAAGTATCTTTTTGAATAAGCTTTTTTTCAAATGATCAATTGCGCAAATGCCCGCTTATTTTTAGAAACATTGCCAATTTGTATATAAAAATGGTTAAAATGGAAAAAATTTAAGTTTCTACAAATTGACGGGCATGTGTGAAATTGATTATTAAAAAAAAGTTCATGATTTACCAGAACACAATTATCACTCACCATACCCTACATAGCCTATACCGTATAGGCTATACGGTATAGGGTCCGGAATTTGTTCCAATTACTTTTTTTTGTTCAATTCATGTTTTCTGGATTTTTTTTCAAATGGATAAGAGGGGTTGCGGTGATGCAAATTGGCATAAAATCACGACCTTTTTATCGGATGGAATATTATATTATATAATATCCAAAATACATGAATTGAAAAAAAAAATACTTGGAAAAAATTCCCGACCCTATACCGCGGTATACCGTAAAGGGTCTGGTGAGTGATAAACTTTTTCTGGTAAATTATGAATTTTTTTTCAAACTTTAACTTATATAATAACTAATTTTTTGAGTCAAATATGGTTGTTATTTCTAGGCTTATACAGTTATACGGTCAATGCAGTTTTAATTTAATGTCAGGTGAGTTTTGTATCTTGACCTTATAAGCACCATTTCATGTTTTAATCGGTTATCCTGACGTTTGACAGAAAGCCCGCTTTGTTCACCCACGCAAAAAACTTCCCCCTAAAATCATGTTGTTTGTATCAAAAAAGGAAAGGGATTTGGTACGACTCTGAACAAAAAAAAATGTCAATTCACTCGAAATAATTTGATATCAAACAATATAACGGCCGTGTCAATCACAAAAAAGTTCTTCTGAATCGTGCTAACACGTTAACGGTGAAATTACGTTGTTCGATCATGTTCCTTTTTTTCGACTAAAGTCTGCTGTTTTGTCGGTGTTGTAAAGAAGGTGTAATTGCTTTGACAAGTTCCGGTCCCAATTTGTACCGTATATATTTCATCCGTAATATAGTTTTGTAATAAATTAATTTTAACGTATGTATTCCGGATCGAAAATACGTCTATTTTTGTTGTTTATAAAAACGGACATGAATTGGTATTAGGGACTGAATAATTTCTAATATGAGTAATAAAGTATAGGAATAAATGGGAATTTGAAAAATGGGATATTTTCTGGGAAAAATGGGATATTTTCTTGAAAAATTATTTAGAACTTTCCAAGTCTAAAGGAAAAATGTCGAGTGTCTGAAAAGAATTCCTTTGTGCATTCCCTAGGGCACAATTTGAAAATTGGGGAAATTCGAAGCAGACAAAGCTGAAACGGAGATTTTCCCCGTTTTTTGGTTTCTCCGTTTTCCGAGTGTAGTTGGAACACGGAGAAATTTGAAAAAACATCGAATACAGTCCTTACTCTTATTACGGACGATTGCTTTCAATACGGACGCTTTTCGTGAAAAAATGTCCCAAACAGCCAAAAATGGACACTTTATGACAATTCACTCCAATACGGACACTATTTTCGAGAATCAAAATCGTCCGTATTGGAAGTAAGGACTGTAATATGAAATTTTATCCGTTTTCGTATTTCTATTTTTTTGTTGGTTGTGCGTTCCCTAGTATGTTCATTCGACTTTGGCCCAAAAAAGTGTGTAATCAGAGTTGACATTGGTATATTCCAGTTTAGCTTCACCA
>SCLG01000029.1:1611000-1646574 GCA_004367875.1 Oikopleura albicans
TAATTATTTTGGACCAAAAGAACCCGTTTAATCTAACATCAATTTTGCCAAATTATAGAACTTAAAAGTTACTAAAAAATGTTGACAAAATAGAAATCTAAAAATGTATATAGTGAGCTCTAGAATTTTTTGAAGGTTTGAGAAAATATGATGAAAAAGTTCTAGAGCTCATTCCATACATTTTGAGAATTTTATTTTTCCACATTTTTTTACTAACTTTTTAAGTTTTATAATTTTGCAAAATTGGTTTTTGATTAAATGGATTCTATTGGCCCAAAATAATTAAAGGACCGTTTTGGTGAAAATAAAAATGCATAATAGGGACCAATGAGACGGAAACAGATACATAGTTATTACAGTCCTGGTCTCCGAAACGGGTACCTCCAAAAAACCACCCGTTTTTATCAACGGAAATTTCAACGGCTACAAGTTAATTTTACTTATGTTTTTAATTTTTAAAATTTAAATTTTAGATTGATTGAGTTTTACGGTCGATTGGAGATATCAAAAGTCAACTGGGACGACCGACATGCCTTCCGAACTCGGGGAGGAGTCCGATCATGCCCCGTCACCGGCCCATTCGGAATCGAGCCGACCTTCCAAAAACAATAGAAGGAAAGATGCACGTCCTTGTCATGAGGAGGCAGGATACGAGTCAGTCATCTATTTTTTATCTTTATGGCGCAAATTCGTAAACGATTAAACATTATGATGATATAACTGCTACTCAGATAACCACATGAAAATTCGTCAAGTCGTTTCTAGGTTATGCCATTCTTACTTCATTCAATGAAAAGGCAAATGGTCTAATCTAGAAATCACTTGACGAATTTTCATGTGGCTAGTTGAGTATAACTCCGTATGCGAGGTGGACACTCGACAGTATGTACTAGATTGTAATCATCACAACTGATTAGTAAAAGCCATAAATTAGCCAAGCGGGGCTGAAAGCGCGCTTGTAACCAGTCCTATGACAGAGCAGCCCGAGCTAACCCTCGTTTCGGGCTTGACTGGCGGTTTTGACATCATACTCGTTACAATGGGGCTGCTTTGTCATGTACGCGCCCTTTCAGCTTGTTTCGCGGGAGCTAGGTTACATGAGCGTTTTCTGCGCCGCTTCGCAGGGCTGTTTTGTCATGAGACTAACTCGTCTGAAAGACAAAATGATTAATTTTCTGCTGCGGAAGCTCTCCGCCAACTACGAGAAGAAAGGCATTAGTCCCGAAGTTAATGAGGAAGGCTCTATTCGAAGCAGGTATAAAAATCTCGAAAAGGAAATGTGTTCGGAAATATTTTCAGTTTCTTTAGAAAACTAACTATTATATTAAAACACTACAAAAGGCTTGAAATACTGGTATTTTTAGGCGAAGTTTTCGACGTCAAAGGTGCTTGTGACGCGTCGGAATTTTTATTACTTTTTATGTACAATTTGCATGTCGAAAATAGTTTAAAATTTATTAAAATAAAACGACAGCAAAATTTTGCACAAATTGATGTGACAAAAGAACATGTACGTGTCATAAGGTATCATTATTAATTGGACCTTCCGATACAGAAAAGAAAGATCACGTTTTGTAATGCTTGGTATGATGTTCAATTAGTGAAATTCGTTATTATGGGTCCAAACTAACTATCACTGACTATGTAAGCTATAGCCTATAGCCTATAGGCTATAGGCTGTAGGGTTTGATATTTATCGTATTTTGTAGCGGGGAGATTCCAGCTACGCAAAAACACTTTTGTTTACTCTCATTTTAAATGAGTCATTTATGATGCAGTTTGACCCGTAGATCACGAATTTTAACGTTTTTTTAAACGTTTTGGCGCTAGAGTGCATTTTTCAACCGTCAAAGGTTCGGAGGTCAAAAAATGCTCTCTAGCGCCAAATGAGTGTATAACTTTCCGTGTGGAACTGATACAGTCACATCCTTCATCTGAGTTTCAGAAAAAATATCAAAAAATACGAAGGAAAATTTGTCCTACCTACGGTACAGCTATATCGTCTTAAGCGTTAGATTTCTAAATTTGTCAATTCGGCAAATNAGTGCTTATAACAAAAAAAAAATTTATCTCAAGTAGTTCAGTTTTTACAACCATTTTTGTAAAAAAAAAATTAGCTTTTTTTCGGTAATTTTTGACACCACTTTTTTAAACGTCCTGATAAACCATGTTCCTGTGTACCGATTTTCTTAATTTTTTCTTGTAACATAATCATATGAAATAGGCTTCATTTTTGTTTTTGTGGAATACCCCCAGCGTGACTTTGGTTCTGAGATGAAACACCCTAGTCATAAGGTATCATTATTAATTGGACCTTCCGATACAGAAAAGAAAGATCACGTTTTTAATGCTTGGTATGATGTTCAATTAGTGAAATTCGTTATTATGGGTCCAAACTACTTTTTTCATAATTTTTCCACTTAAATACAAAAATATAAATTGCTTCACTGACTATGTAAGCTATAGCCTATAGGCTGTAGGGTTTGATATTTATCGTATTTTGTAGCGGGGGAAATTCCAGCTACGCAAAAACACTTTTTTTACTCTCATTTTAAATGAGTCATTTATGATGCAGTTTGACCCGTAGATCACGAATTTTAACGTTTTTTTAACGTTTTGGCGCTAGAGTGCATTTTTTAACCGTCAAAGGTTCGGAGATCAAAGCTCTCTAGCGCCAAGGCTCTCTAGCGCCAAGGTTTTCTAGCGCAAAGGCTCTCTAGCGCCAAATGAGTGTATAACTTTCCGTGTGGAACTGATACAGTCACATCCTTCATCTGAGTTTCAGAAAAAATATCAAAAAATACAAAGGAAAATTTGTCCTACAGTTGTATCCTCTTAAGCGTTAAAATTCTAAATTTGTCAAGTCGACAAATGTTTTCGATATCACCGATTTCAGTAGACGTGTTTGTCTCATAAAGTTGATATTTATTTGAGTTTTGTTGAAAAAAAAACGTGGTTGAGAAGTCAGAGACTTGAACATTTAGAGTCTAAAACATCTAGAAGATGCTCTCTAAAGTGATAATTATTTTGAAGATTTTAGTCAATACTTGCGACGAAAAATTCAAAGTGCATGACGGTTAGAATCATGTCGCTGGTCGTGTCTATACTTCAAAGTGCCATCTCCAAATTGGCCCCAATTTTTTCCCTCTATACTAAGATCCTTGGATAATTACTAAGTTTTATTAAGTGTTGAATCGAAAAGTACGCACTAGAGAGATTCATCCAAGAGATTCATCCAATATACGAGGGCCACTCGATCTGGACCAGCTCAGAAAATAACTTATCCTGTCAGGAATCAAAGTTTGATCTTTTGTATGTGTCATCCGGTATATTAGGCAAACAGCGGTTCTGGGAGAGTTCTGATAGCGCTCATCAAATATCTATATACAGTCCCAACCCCTTAAGTGGCCAAAAACTGTCACTTAAAGGGGCCGCGTCACTTTAGGGGCCATTTTTGTATTGATTATGGAAGCTGTTTCACAAAAAAATGCTCTCTAGTGCCAAAATATATCTTTTTGGTCATATCTGTCAGTTAAAAATCTATTTTTTTTTGCGGTAAATTACCATTGAATGTATCAATGGAATCGGCGTAATCATGAAACGCGAAAAAATATTTCCGGTCAAACTTTTTGTCCAATTTCTAATCCAATTGTAGGTGTCAATAAAAACGTCAAAACCGTTTGAAAGAATAATTTTTGTAGCATAAATGACCTTCACGGCCGGTATAAACAAGCGTTAAATGATTAAGTCTTTGTTACGCATAATATTTTAAAGCATGACTATATTCTAGGAAAGACCGCTGAATTCGAATAGATTTCAAGGTTTGAGTGTGGATTAAAAACAACAGATACGTGGCGGTTTTAAACGTCACAATTGTTTTAAAAAGTTTATATTAAAAACATATAGTAATCCGAAAGACAATTCAAATGCGGTATACAAAATAAAATTTATGCTTGTAACGTATTTGAAAATGAAATGAAGAGTCCAGACGGTTTCCAATCTGTTCGCGCCAAAAGTTGGTTATGTGGCTCATATTTTGGTAATTTTGATATGTCAGAATATATCGTATCATATCTGCTTCGGCATCTCGTTATTTTTTACTTTGAGCCATTTTTACTCTTTTTTAGTAAATGTATTTGGTTAGTCTTTTTAGTCAGATTTAGTCTTCTGTTTTTAATTTGTATCCTTTTTTACTCAAATTATTCGAGATTGTATTCATTTTAGTGTTTAGCCTACTTTTTGATTTGCACTCTTTCTAAATTGATTTTACCTTTTTTACTACTTTTTTTGAAATTTTTACTACTGAGCGTTTTACATGAATTTCCGCCGTTTTTCTTCTGTATTTTCTAGATTGCCAATATCGTCATCTAGAATGCCATCTAGAATGCGGGAGAAAAGACGGCGGAAATTCATGTAAAACGCCGAGTAGTTGCACAAACATAATAAACCTCGGACACGATGAAAACGGGATACAATCGATCGGGATACAATACGATCGTATCGGATGGCGTGCGCACTGATTGGCCCAATGCGATTTAAGCTTTTTCTCTATTGGCTACCAGTTGTAGCCTACAACACTTTCTCTCGAATCAGCGCGTGTCCGAGTGTTATAAGTGGTAATTCCGAATGGAATTTAACTATGTTTCGAATATGCTGATTTATATGGTAATCAACCATGGTGTCTCGGTTAAACAAATAGTCGTAGAGGAGTTAAATAGCCATCGTAGATCGAGACAAACGCGGTTTAGACGTGTGCCTCTGAGTTAATTACATCAAAGTGGTCTGACAAATTCCAAGATTTTTTCCAGATAATAACATGTTTAAATAATGTTAACCAGCAATTTGTTTTTGTGTTCGGTTTTTTTTTTGATATCAATGATTAGGTAATGATTTTGAGCAATACAATTTGTACAAACACAAGATTTTTTTTGAGTGTTAATAGATGCCTAGAGGGTATACATGCGTATCTAGATAAACCAAGTTTTGATCAGATACACACCGACAAACACTTGTTGCAAAAAAATGATGATTTGCAGAATATGGAAAATGTGGGTGAACCTCTTAATCGACTTCTGCAGTAAAATCTTTGAGATAAAATCACCTTTTTGGATATGCCAACGTTGTTTTTAAAACGAGTTCGTTACGGAGCTCCGCGGAGTGCATAGGACGGTCACAAAGTGATTGTGTACGCTAGCGCACATTTTCCCGTTACGCGCTACTCGCCACCTAATCCCTCTGGGAGTTAAACATTTTTGGAAAAAAATTTTTATGTCTTTGCTTTTGAAAAAATATAATTTTAAGGTTTTTTTTCTAAAAGACAACAAAAAAAACAATCGAGTGGGGAAAATTTGACGACCTAAAAGTTTAGCAACACATCACATGTCATTTTTTTCGGAAACTGACTGATTATTTTTGGTACTTCGGAAAAGTCTGGTAACCGATTCACGCGTGTTTCCGATTTTTGGGTACCCCCTCTCTCTGAGTCGAAAACCTGTGTTTTAGCTATTATTTTTCCTAATATTTCATCGAACAACTTTTTTTCGTGTGAAACAACATATTCACATCAGGATTTTAAACAATTATCGTTGTATTTATCAGGAACTCTAGGTGTCCGCGTTTCATCTGAATTGTTTTTGATAAGCAACGAAAATTTGACATTGGTTTCTTTCTTTTCAATTAGGTTATTGGCCAAAGTCGTCAACCCTTTATATCGACCTGTTTGCTATATCCGTGATGGGTATCTGATCACAGCCCATTTAATACGTATGATTGAACTAGTTGAATTACTTTTATTAGAGTATTCTTAGGTATTTGAACACCACTGTTTGAAAAAAAAACAAACCAACCTTTTTACTATATGTAGATTGACCGCCTGGGATTTTGAGCTGAATTTAGAAGTACCTCAAATTCACAGTTTTTTGGATATAAGTGGTAACNCGATTTTTGGGTTCCCCTCTCTCTGAGTCCAAAACCTGTGTTTTAGCTATCATTTTTGGTTCAAGTATTTGTGAGTTTAATTTTATGAATAAAATATATATTAGGATATTTCATCGAACAACTTTTTTTCGTGTCAAACAACATATTCACATCAGGATTTTAAACAATTATCGTTGTATTTATCGGGAACTCTAGGTGTCCGCGTTTCATCTGAATTGTTTTTGATAAGCAACGAAAATTTGATATTGGTTTCTTTTTTTCAACTCGGTTATTGGCCAAAGTCGTCAACCCTTTATATCGACCTGTTTGCTATATCCGTGATGGGTATCTGATCACAGCCCATTTAATACGTATGATTGAACTAGTTGGATTACTTTTATTAGAGTATTCTTAGGTATTTGAAACCACTGTTTGAAAAAACAAACCAACCTTTTTACTATATGTAGGTTGACCGCCTGGGATTTTGAGCTGAATTTAGAAGTACCTCAAATTTACAGTTTTTTGGATATAAGTGGTAACCGACCTCGGTGGAGCCCATGGTGAACCTTAAAAGTGTCCGCTGCCAACCAGATAAAAATTAACCGCGTATAACGTAAAAAAGCGACCGCAAACGATCTTTTTGAACCAAATAATTGCCATATTTTGAGCTACTCAGTAATTTATAGGTACCTTATTCCGGCGTACCACTTTTTTGGTCGACAATTTGAGGTTCACTACGTAGTGTGAAATTTCATAATATTCGAACGCATAGGTTTAAGGTCTACTAACCTTCTATTTTTGAAATTTAAAAATCCAAGTAAATCCAAAACGCAATCTATACATTTGACGTCAATCTATACATTGACGAAATGGTGTCACTGTCTTTTAACGTTTCAAAAGTTTAATTCCTTCCACTTTGCGCATACCGCAGTACAATCGTTCAAAATGACAGCTCTAAATAGAACGTGGCGACCGCAAGTTATGCGAAATAATATACGAATTTTTCACTTGCTGAATTAGTCGACTTACAGCGAAATTAAACTGTATTATACCGTCTGCTGCCGTTATTTAACGAATTTTCATATGATTTTTACTACTATTTTGGTACCGGTACGGTGTTAGTCATAGCTCGAGCACACGTTAAATTTAGGTATATTTAGCTCGTGTATCATCGGATGTCCCTTTGCGGTCTAATCTTTCACTTCCATATAAGAAGTTCAACTGATGAATTCGGGGAGCACTAAACCAAATAAAAAAAGGGAGCCGTTTGGCCAATGCGACCTCATCAAAAATGACACAATCCTCGCGCGATGATTGGCCAATGCAATTTGAGTTCTGTCATCAAATGCCTCACTTTTTTTGGTTTATGGCTCCCCGAATTCATCAGTTGAACTCCTTATACTTATTATATATCACATGACCACTGTAACCATTTTTTTTCATTTTACGACTCGCCTATAACTTATAGGCTATAAGGTATATTAATAATTATGAACTATTGGCAGATATACAAAGTAGATGTGAAAATTTTGAGCGTACAGATTTTAATATATCAGGTTTTCTGGCTAATTTTCTCGCCGAAAACCCTAAGAGCCAACATTGCACGGCCAGCATAAAAATATTCATGGTTTTATTCATCGGACGTGTAAAGTTTAACTCGATGAGATATGGTTAGTTATTTCTGATGTCATCTCAAATATAAATTCAATTTAACTTCGACGTTCATATCAGCAAAATGAATATCATAATGAATTTCATTTTGGATTTTTGCATATCATTTTATATTGTAATCTGGGTAGCTATAAATTATAGCCTGTACCTGTAATAGCCATCTGCAATTTACAGTCTCCTTTTTAATAAACGGTAATAGAATCAAAATAATTTTTGTTTCTGTTTTGTAAATTTGAATTTTGTTCATCCATTTTAGTAGAAATAAGATTAACAGTAATTGGTCACTGTATATTTGAAGATTTGATTTAGTTATAAATTTTGACGCTACAGAGCAGTTTATTAGTCCAAAATTTTACTTCATTCTGTATGACTTATGCAGACACTCCTGAAGTGAAATTTTGGACTAATAAAATGCTTTATGGCGCCAAAATGCATGACGCATAGATCTTGAAGAATTCTAGAGTTAATAAAAGTTTATCTAATATTATTACTTTAATATTTTTTTCGAGGTAGAAATGAACCCCGTCTATTTGTACAATTTATTTAATTATTGTTATCCAAATGCTTTAGAACGTGTTTGAGTGAATTTTGAACTCGAGATATCTACGATCATTCGTCAATGTCGTAACTGTTTTGACAGCAAAAATATGCAAAAAAAAGAAATATCGCCCGCCACTTAATTTAAAATTATTCTTTTTGAACATTTTTTTTTTCATTATTTGGTCAAGAAGAAACGAAGGGTGAAAATTACCAGAATCATCCTTATAGAACAAAAAATTACCACTCGGAAGGCGAGATAAAGATTCTCGCCACAATTTTGTTTTTTCGAGAATAAAACAGCGCCTGTCTCGTGCTCACTTTTATTGGTATTTCCAGACGAGTTTTGTGAAAACATTCGAGTATGTTGTAAAGAAGGCACTTGCGTTGATAAGGATTATGTCATTAGAATACGGCATTTTCGTGGGAGTTAGCTACTCAGCATGTCACATGAATTCCCGGGGTTGATATTTTTTATTGAGAGACTTTTTTGCCAGACCGCAAAAAAGGATAAACATTCACGAACCACATCATACATATCAGCTTTTTTGCCGAAAAACTGAAATCTACGGCACTAAAACCGGAAAATACGAAATAAAAAGGCCGGGAATTCATACCACTCGCTAATGTTTCTACTTAGCGAGTGGTGTGAATTCCCGGCGTTTTTTCTTTCGTACTTTCCGGTTTTAGTGCCGTAAATTTCATTTTAGGACAATATTAATTTTTGATTAGTAAACCGAGTGCTCTCTGGTGCCAAAATTGATACGTAAAATAAATTTAAATCAAATATTTTAACCGTAGAATAGCTTGTTTTTAGCTTTTAGCATTCAATTACTTTTGATTAATTAAATATATAAAAAAATTGGCACATTTTATTTACGAGAATAAAGACGCTCAACTCGTGCTCACTTTTATTTGTATTTCCAGGCGAGTTTTGTGAAAACATTCCACGATGTTGTAAAAAGTTAACTTTTACGTGGTAAAGATTATGCCATTAGAATACGTCATTTTCACGGACGCATATTTTGAAGGCAACGTTTTGGTAAACCAAGATTTAAAAAGAAACAAAAATTTGTGATTTGGGCGGACGGTGAAGTGGCGTTGAGTTGTATTGACATAAATGTTTAGGTGGTGCTAAATAGAACGCATATGATGAAAAACGAACGCTAATGCCAAATAAGGTTAAGAGCTAATAGTGAAAACCGTAATCACAGGATAATCGTTATATATTTAAAAAAAACTTCAAAATGTGCATAAAAGCTTTTGAAGGTCAGAAAAGAGTTCAAAAGTCACAAAAAATGAAAAATCTAAAGTTTCTCGAAAATACTGAAAACGTTATTGACATTTTATCTTAAGTGGTCGAATGCACTTTATTTTTCAGTAAAAAATGTTTTTTAAAATAAATTCTAATCAATTTGCGGTCTATATCATGAAATTTGCAAAACATATTTTTCGGGGAGTTCCAGTTTTTTTTTGACAGAATTGTTTTTGTCAAAAAACGGTTTGTCCGAAATACCGCGGTGCCGGCAATAACGTAGAGCAAGCTTTCCGGGATACTAAATATACCGCTGGTAGACGTCGTAATTTTGTTCTGAACTTTATTAAATAAAATTTCATGAAAAACATTTGTAACCTGGTTTTTAGAACGCTAGTGTTGAGCTAGCTGAAGTTTACCGAACATGAGGTGCCGAGTCGAACCATTTCTGAGAATTTGATATTGAATTTGTCACAGTCTAAATTAGTTTCGTTAAATACACCTAATTTGTGTAACCCATGTTTTTTGGGCCCGATTCTGGAAACGGCGTTAGTGAGCAAATCTTGTTAGAACGAGTGGAACAAAAAAAGTGGATTATGCCACAAAATGATATTATTATTGGGTACTTTTTTACTTTTTTTGTACTTTTACCTAATGTGCCATTGGAAAATGACGTCTTTGGTGTCATGCATCTAATAGATCCAGTTCGGGAGTTAAAGGCGTTATCTTAAAACCTATTTAAAGCTCTAATTTATGCAATTTGGCGTTAACCGGTCATGCGATTTATTATAATTTTGTTGCATGAATTTGCGTAATTATTTGAACTTGGCCTATTGTTCCAAGGACGAACTTGGTGAGCCTAAAATTTGCCAAATTTGGTAAATTCTAAGACTATACTCAATTAAATCAGGCGAGTTTGAGTATTTTCGGCATTTTTTTTATCATTTCACGTTATTGGGATTATTACACTTACCTTAAACTTCTCGTTTGTTTTTGGCAAGAACTCATTTTTTTCTTAATTTGTCACGCTTCTTGGGGGTAGTGTTATGATAACTGCGTATATGATGCATTGAATAAAATGAACCAATAGGACAACATTAATGTTTCACCCAATCAGACGTCACAGATTAGCGCCGCATGCGACTAAAATATTTTATTTTTTCGAACACATATCAAAGGAAATCCTATCTGTTTGTCGACGAATTAATCGTGCCAAAAAGGACTTCCCGAACAAATCATCCAAAGGCCTCCTCGACGTTTTTCACAAAGAAGACGAGTCCATCTGTCTCGTTATTAAACGCAACCAGGATGGGCGCATTCAAGTCGACGGGCGAAAAGTGTGGCCCCATGCCTTTATGTATCACATTTTTAAGACGTTCATCAAAGGGGATGCATCTCGCTCGTATTGCGACGGATTCAAAAATNCAAATTTGGTAAATTCTAAAACTATACCGTATAGTTTTAGAATTTACCAAATTTGGCAAATTTTAGGCTCACCAAGTTCGTCCTTGGAACAATAGGCCAAGTTCAAATAATTACGCAAATTCTAGTCTATACGCAATTAAATAGTCTATACGCAATTAAATCTGTCGAGTTTGAGTATTTTCGGCATTTGTTTTTGTCATTTCACGTTATTGGGATTATTACACTTACCTTAAAGTTCTCGTTTGTTTTTTGTCACGTAATTATTTGTATGACTAGGATAATTATAAAAAATTGTGAATGTTTCACTACTTCAGAATGAACATTTGTATATATTTTAGAACCAAATATTCATAATTGTTTAGAAATATTCTAGCCATACATATAATTGCGTCATAAAAATACGAAACCCGAAGTTTGGTCAAATAATTCCAGGATCGTGAAATGAGGCTATTGAGGCGCATTTTAAAGAAGCGCTTTATTTGCAGGAAACAAATTTTAAGAATTGAGCAACATTTACCCCCTTAACTTTATATTCTAATTTTTATTTTGAAGTCAATGATTTACGTTTCAGGCGATTTTGGTAAGAACTCAATTTTTTCTTAATTTGTCACGCTTTTTGGCGGTAGTGTTATGATAACTGCGTATATGATGCATTGAGTAAAATGAACCAATAGGACAACATTAATGTTTTACCCAATCAGACGTCACAGATTAGCGCCGCATGCGACTAAAATATTTTATTTTTTCGAACACATACCAAAGGAAATCCTATCTGTTTGTCGACGAATTAATCGTGCCAAAAAGGACTTCCCGAACAAATCATCCAAAGGCCTCCTAGACGTTTTTCACAAAGAAGACGAGTCAATTTGTCTGGTTATTAAACGCAACCAGGATGGGCGCATTCAAGTCGACGGGCGAAAAGTGTGGCCCCATGCCTTTATGTATCACATTTTTAAGACGTTCATCAAAGGGGATGCATCTCGCTCGTATTGCGACGGATTCAAAAATCATTATACGTAACGAAAGATTCCATGAATTTGAAGCCGTTCCCATAAACGGTCATATTTTTGTACAGGGACCCTTTAGGTCAGTTATTTTTCATTAAGGTCAAATCCGTTTTTTTTCAACATTAATCTTATCTTTTTCGGCTGTTTGTTGGACGATGACCTCCCCCAGGTGGCACAATTTTTTTTCTAAAAAATCATGTCTTTATGAATTTTTTTTTACGAAAGTCCATTTTTTACAAATGCCTATAAAGTCAAGTCCATTTTTTTTAGATTGGCCTTATAACCACACACCTTGTAAGTTCCCAAACTGTTCGGTTCATACGGATAATCAATCTTTTTTACTTAGGGGATATTATTTGCTCAGCTTTCTTGGTCACACTCGCCCTTTAGCACCACTTAGCGGGGCTGCTCTGTCACTAGGTAAAATTATTAATTACGTCATTTTCTAATACTGTTTGGCATAGGCCATAAAGTGTACTGTGCTTCTATATTTTACTTTCGACTGCAAAAGTGGTTGCTATTTTCATTTTTTGCCGAATAATTGCCTTTTGGTGTCGAAATTTCACACGCGGCATGTCCGTTTTTTTAATGGCGTGTGGTTAACCACTAGGCACCGATTTACTATTTTGGCATCCGTAACCTCAGCGGCAGCCACTCGGAACTCCGGACCAAGTCTACGTTGGAAACGCCTTGTCAATTTCCGTTCAGCAATGAGCGCAGTGAGGTGAGTAACAAATCAAATTGGCGAAAAACGCATTTACATTGTGCCACTCGGTGTTCACTCGCTGCATAATTAATGGTATTTTGGGCTTTACGGTAAAGGGTAGAAAATGAGACGCCATAGCAAAAAAAAAACGTTTTTTTAAACTTAGATTCTTTTTTAACCGCTCTCGCTAGTCTTTAATTGTGTGCCTGTTTTGTTTTGATTTTAACAATTTTTCAGGAGCAAACGCATTTGTGCATAAACCCCTTTCATTATGAGGAAAAGCTCAAGATTGATGTCAATCACTATGTAAAAAAGGAATGGAGTTACAAATTGCAGGAAAGTAAATTTTCAATAAGTAAATAAACAAACGTCATCGACTAGGCCAGTTGCGCAATTTCTTCTAGGAAATAACTTTCGAATTTTTTCTTCAATTTTGAGATTTTATTCTGTTCATTAATATTGCTTGTATAAAATCTTCATTTTTTGGTTAAAAGGCCTGTGGAGCATTTATTACATAAGATATGTATGATCTAACCTACGCGTTTTGATTCACACCAATCACATCCCACCTCCTCCACAGGCTTTTAAACAAACAAAAAAGTGAAGATTCTCTCCATATTGAAAAAGTCGCCACTATTTGACGTGGTATCCCTTCTTTTTCAGAATTAAATCTTGAATCCAAAAATCGTATATTTTAACGAGATGCATTTGTAATTCCACTTAGCCTTGTACCTCGCCCAAAGTACTTCAGTGGAAAAACGAAGAGTACAATCAACCAGAAAAACTAGCCGCTACTCTTATCCCAACTGCCGTTGACACTAGCAGTAAACAAAAGGAACACTCAAAGAATAGTACTAACGACAAAACTCAAGAGACCGTTCTAATTGACAGGAACGTCATTGACAATGCTATGTGTACAGTTAAAAACGTTTATAAATATGTCAACACGTGTTCGTGAAAACCATGCCCTGCTCTGAGAAAGCTTTTTTAGAAAATGTAACGTTTTAAAAAAACTCGATGGTTGTGTTGACCTACATGTAAAGCGCGTAGACGTTAAAAGCGAACCTTTGGTTGATTCGAAAGATGCCGTAAACAGCGCTGATGGTGGTGACTCAGTCTGAATTTCAGACTACGGCCAATTAGGTGTCGCGACATGTCGTGATGTGAAACCGGAAATGAGCTTGTGTTTTTTAACATTGCCTCCAGTCATTTCCGGTTCGCTTTTAACGTCTACGCGCTTTATTTGGAAATTTTTCCCAACCAAGGTCAAATTAAAAACCGGTTAAAATTTCAGATTTTTAAAATTTGATAAAATTTTATACACACTGGTTTTCGACACCACTGAAAACAATGGTGGCTATAGTTTCAAACCTATTTATATCCAAATTTTCATTGAGACTATAAAAAGTTTTTTTTAAGTTTGGATACGGTAAATTAGTTTTTTTAACATGCCAAGTCAATGGCCTCGTAGCGATATCTTACCTCATTTATCGCAGTCGGAAAAGCTGTGGCAAAAGCCGGTTGCCCCGAGTCGGAACTTTAGTATCGAAAACGCGAAAGGGATTATCAACTATCATGAAACAGTGTCGAAGGCGTACGAAAAGAGAAGTAAGTTAAAGTTGATTTTAAGTAGTCATTAAGCTCAGATAAATAAGAAGATGGAACGCTCCCCAGTAACTGGGGCTTAATTCGTAACCAGTGTTGAAAGCGTTGGCCAACGTAGCTACTTTTTCAATATAAAATAATCAGACTTTTTTGCACGTTTGGTTTAAGGAGAGGACATATGTCCTATAGGCGTTGTGGACAAAAAAACTTTAAAAACTTTTAAGTACCTCCAATTTTATCATTTGGTTGGTTCCGCCCTTAATTTTGGGATATTAGCCGTAACTAATACTAAACAAAATAATTTTACCCTACTGATATTTCAATTTGTCTCAAGTTCAAGGCTCTGTGTTAAAAAAGTCTATTTTAACGCTTTTCTATAAAATATAGGTCATAAAATACGATGATATGCGCAGTATCTGCGTCTTCATTCCTATAACGGTCATAACTAATACGTAACGCCCAGACAATCATTATGTCTATCAAATTAAAAACAATTTTATTTAATCACGGATTTGAGTTAAAATTTCCTGACGATTTTTTTTCTCGCTTTTCAGGATATCGTAAGAGGCCAAAATGATTGTACCAAAATGTTTTTTTCTAAGGTTTTGGTTATCGGGAAAGTGTTTTTTTTTTTACATTTTCGAACATTTTTGAACATTTATTAAAATTTATGAGCATTTATGAACATTTTTAGGTTAGGCCTATAAAAGGTCTTATTTTTTCATTTTACATGTTTTTAATTAATATTATATTTAATTAATATTTAAAAAAAATCTTTTTGCGCTTGGCAATCCTCAAAACACCATTTTATAGGTATGCATAATACTCGAAGTAGGAGCCCTCGAGAAAGTCGTCGTGGACTGCCAAATCTTAGTGACGAGCATTTTTACAATGTGGCAGAAATCAAATCACAGCTGGAAGGTGTCAATTTGCAGAACAACAGTCCAGCAGAAAAACCATTAGGTGGGTTATTATCACGGTGCCCTTAACCCCCCCCCATAAAATAGCAGTTAGAAAACTGTCGCATATCTGTGTGGACCTTTTTCTGACATTCAAAACTATACATCGAATATTTATTTTTTATAAGGTTCTCGCCATTTAAATTCAGACAGTATTTAAAAAAATACAGCACCTGATGGGTTAGCTTTATAAACGCTGAAAAAGCGGTAAGAGAATCCAACTTTGGTAAGGTAACACGTCAGGGCGTTTGGTTTAATAATGGCAAATGTCGATACGTTTTGGTCCAAAAAGTGGTAAGATAACCCGTCAGTGGTTTTACATTGTTTCTGAAGGCCAATAGGACAGACTCTCTTTTATTCATATTTTTATATTTGATAACATAAATTGATAACACTTGGCGCCGATTGGCTAAACATGATTAATCCCTCTTATCGGCCAACTCAGCCCAATTGTTTTTACAACTACAGTCCTCAGTCCCACAACGGCGGCCTCCAAAGCCTAAAAAACGCGGTCGTTGTGGGACCGGACAACTTTTTTAATATCAAAACCCTTATAAAAGCGTTAATTTTATTTTTTTTTTGCTTCAAAACGAGCATGATTGAAACGTGCTATTGATTTAAATTTCTTGGCTTATTGTGAATAAAATTATTCAGCTCAATTCTATGTGTTTTTTGCGATATCATATCTCGTTCATTTAGTGTCAAGGTCAGGAAGTTAGATGATTTGCCTATTTTTAGACTTTTTAAGAGATGTTTTTTGTTCTGGACCGGCAGTCCCACAACCGCCGGTCCCACAACAGCCGCCTTTAAGGCTTGAAAAACACGGCCGTTGTGGGACTACCGGCCGTTGTGGGACCGGCCGTTGTGGGACTGAGGACTGTATGCAAAAGCTGTTTGAATTTACATGGCGAGAACATTAAATCATCTTTTAAATCGTAGCCATTGAAAATAAATTAAATTTTTGAAGACCCAGTCGAGTCATATATGATGCGGGGGTTAACTATGTACTTCTATATACACAGGGTGCGCCGTTATGTTTCACAAAAACATTCGAAAAATAGTGAAACATAATGGCCCGATCGGGAAAAAGTGAAACATAACGGCGCACCCTGTGTATGTCAAAGTTTAATTGGATAATTAAGCGCTTTCGCAACCAGAGCCTCAGGAAAAAGAACCCCCAGTTGAGGAAATTCAAAATGAAGAAACTGAAATGTATACTATGGCACAGCCTATTCTCCTTATCGTAAGTACTCATCTGATATTTTAAATTAAGGGTGTCTGCATACGTATGTTTTGCATTTAAAAAACATTAATGTCGCAAAATTATTCCCGAAGAAGTCTAGGTATTGGTATACATAGTTGGACAGTCAGTCACGTTTGCTGTTTCATTAGATTTGGACGGAAACAGGGTTTTAAAGCCGAAAATCATTTTTTTTCAGTTTTTCGCGGTTAGATTTTAACCGGTTTAAAGTATACACATCTAAGGCTCAGCGTCGCAGTCGTTTACCATTCTTATATGAAAATCAAGCAATTTGAAACACTTTTAAAATCGGGTCAAAATATTAGGTTGGACGCGCCAACCTGATTATCCGCGGAACAAAAAAAAAGGAATAAATTGTTACTTGTTGTTTCGCGTTGCTATGGTAACAATCTCAGTTGGTTGTTATACGGTATGCGTTAAAAATTAAACCAATTTAAATCGTGCTCTTTGAATACATTGAAGCATGTGGTGCCTAAAATGTTGAAATATGTTGTATTTTATCAATTTTCAATACCTAGTACTACGATACTACTAGCAGCAATAATAAAAAAAGTGATACGGTCACCTACGACACACTTAAACGACACTTTTAATCTTTTTAGAAGCTCTAGCTACCGAAAACTCACATATATTGGTGTTTAGTCAACTGATGTAATCCGGATTTCATTCAAATTATAATTAATCGTTTTTTTCTGTGTGTACCAAAAATATACCCAACCGTCAATGGTTTTATATCACAATAACCCTTTACGAGAAAGGCGAGAATTAAATTTAAACAACAACAACGAAAAAAAAACAGGGACCAAAACACGCGGCGTTTTCTTACGGGGTTCGTGAGATTTCGAAATAATCAGAACCCCAATGACCCAAAACGGGATTCACTCATGTTGACGTGTTTTTAGTTAAAATATGAAGAAAATCAGAATGAATGGAATAAAAACAATAACTCAATTAATTTGATTAAGTCTGATTAACTGATATTTTACATGTTTAGGTTATATTCGGGGCCATTTAGATGTACGTTTGTTAGCTATCAATACGATTCAACATGGAATCATAGACTCGAAATTTCGATATGTCTCCTTTTTTGACCCTTTTTTTGGCCAAAATAATCGCCTAATTATTGGTATTTAATTATAATTAATTTTCAATTTCAAAAGATTTTGAGCATTTTAAACCCTTTATCAACCCTGTTGTGAGCGTGAGAACGTGACGTGCGGAAACGTGACGATGTTGCGAGAACGTGACACTTTTTCGTAAGTGGAAGTGTCACGTTCTCGCATTCTTTAGAAGAAATTTCCCTTTCGACTTTTTTCAGTTAACATATCTAAAAAAAACTCTGGCGGTGTATACAAGGTCATGACCGGTTAAATTAATTGTTTAAATTGAATAAAAGGTCAAGTCGTTTTTTTATATATTGAATGTGAAAAATGGCCACTAGTGGGTCGGCAGTAGTCGCATGAGATATTTTGATAAAACTTGAAATGCTTAGGGCATGAGATAAGGTCACTTGACGTTCGAAATATTGAAAAAAAAAATCCACTTCAAAGCGAGGCCATTTGGTTACATATGAGGTTCCAATTGTGTATTTCTATACCTTCATGTTACAAAAATAAATGCAAATGTTAAAGAAATAAATACAAAACGTGTCCGCATGCATGACTCAGGATTTTAAGACCCTTGAGCTGGTCGAAACGTGCTGAGAGTGTTTTCGAAGAAAAAAAGTAATAATTTCAAATATTTTTGTAACCCCCTTTGGCCCGATATGTATATGATGATTACGTCAAACAAAAAAGACATAAAATCCAGATTAAGTGGGGGCATAACGCGACCACAACTTTTCGTAACTTTTTTTTGTTTTCATTTTGTCAACCATAGGCAAGAAAAAAATGACTATTCTGAAGATTGGGGCACCTCTAGCGATTTGTTGTTTTTCTGTCCACCAATAGCTTTTTGGCAGTAGGGTGTCATCAAGCGAGAATAATCATGATAATAGTAATAATGGCAATAAAGCATAGAACCCAAATATAGTCCCGGCTCCCAATCTCAACAATTTTTGAACCGCAAATTGTAACGATTTGGGAGGAGGAAAAATCACTACGGTGTGTAATGTCGAACGGATTCCACGATTATCCAAATGCGGGCGTGTGATTGGTTCAGACTAGACCTAGGATTCATAGGCTATAAGTCACATTGTAGGCTATGAGTCATACGCTATGACCAACAAATATCGCGGAGTATGTCTGAGATTCCAGACTGCCTTTCAATTTTTAAACCTTAATTAATTGGCTGCTGAATTTTATACAGTTGTAATTTTATTGAATTGCATCGAATTAAATTTGATTTTTTTATAAAATATATGGGCACCCTATTGAGATTAAGACTTTTGAAGTTGCACAATAGAACTACAATGGACTAAGGGTTTATGTGGTCACAATTAACCGCGTACAACTCGTTGGCCATACAGAAACAGTCCAAAAAGATTACAATTATGTTTTGGGGTTAACAGCATTGCTGAGGCGTTCTTCTTATCTCATTTTCACGTCTTCGAGTGCTTAAAATTTCGCCAGAGGAATTTCATGATAGTATAAATAATATGTTTTACGCAATTTTACATGGAACTAAAAGGGTTTTCATATTATAATTGAATTTGAAAGTTCATTATGCAACGTGATATCACCTAAATGCCTCCAGTGGCTTAACTGATCACCTACAGGGTTTGTCGCGTTTAGATGTCTGGTGGTTAAACAGTTTAACTTGATTAACAATACTTATAAAACTTATAATAAAAAGGAGTCTGTTGATCGATGCTACACGTTTGATGAGTCCGGTCGAGATAAAAGTGACCGTTGTAGTTTTGAAACGAAAAAAAGTGAAAAACAGAAAAATATGCTTGTTCTCTCTTTCAGAAATCGTGTTTGAGACATCTGTTGATACCCTTTGCAAGGCGTGAGTTTGGTAACTTGTAAGGAGATGGTGTTGGTATTATGACAAGGATCATTACGCAAACTTTTTTTCTATAATTTGGGGCGAGATTACTGTTTTTGTGAAAAAAAAACATTATTTTCAGGTTTGCCCGTTTTCGTATTTTTTCATTTTTCGACTGTGCCTTATGGTCAAAATCTAAATCGCCCTAAATCTTTTTTATTCAATTTTTTCGTCAATAATAAGATTTCCGAATAACCTTTTTTGGCCAGTTTTACAAAAAAAAAATACCATTGGACGAAAGGTAATTTTGACGAAAAACTTTGACACCAAATGGGCACAAGGTCTGTCATTTTTGCCGCTATAGGATCAATAATAATTACCATTATAATGTCAATTGTAGTTTTTTGTTTTGTTTAAATACTGTTTTTTAGAATTGTTTTGAAATCAACAAAATAATCTATTAGGGGTTTTACATACGCATGTTAAAGTTGATTTTTTTCAACTTTGACCTTATACAACTTCCACATGCTACATGTATTTAAAATTCAATACAAAATCCATATCATATGTAATCCATGCGTCATATTTTATCGTATAGAGATACAGCACATTTAAGTAGAAACGGTATGTTTCGAAAAATGACAAATTGACAGAAAGTAATTTTTGTTGTAAAATTATGTTTATCCGGCTTGAAACAGCGATTACTTGTGATAGGTGTACTAGTGATAAGTGTTGTTGATAAGGGTACATTAATTCGCAAGCCAAAGTATAGCTGTATACAAATATGCTAAATTATTTCTATGATATTTAAATTGATGTGCGTAAAAAAGTTTTCAAACAAAAGTTACTTCTACTTTACCGTTATACTACCTTAGGTAAAACAAAAAAAAAATTGTTTATGAATGCCTTATTAGCATATCAATTCTGTGGCAAATCATCCAAAAAATCTTAATGGTATATTCATTACCGGCTTAAGCAGCGATAGAATTTAAACACGTATACACTGTATTTTGGCAAGTGCAGTACTACACGTTTTTTTGTTTATCATTAAGCTACTCAGAATAAATTGCTGGTGAAATCATAAATATATTAGTCGTAAATGCCTAAAAAGAGGATCGTGATTTTCAGTATTTTGCTCTTTAGCGCCAGCACAGATGTGGTAGATTTTCCAAAAAAAAAATATAATTTGTGTTTTGGAGTGGTGCTGATGCTGGAAAATTTTCAGAGTTGTACTAAACAATCTTCGCGGTTAACCGCGGGAAACACTCTTATTTTACCGGTGTTTTTTGCATTATGGTCGGTTAAAAGCACTCAAAAATATTTAAGTTGATAAACTCAGATGCGCCCTATTGCGAAATTTACCTAAATTTTCAGAATCACACGACTATTATTTCTATAGGTTGGTAATTTGGGGATTTCGTCTAATAATGCATAAGGACCCCTGTTCAAAAACTTCATATTAACATCCCGCGAATTATGTCGGGGTTTAATTACTTGATCTCAAGTTCAAGAAAAAAAAAATAGCCGTCTACGTTGCTATGTTTTCCACCAAACTCGAGAACATCAATCTGGCCGCGATTTGAACAAAAAACATAAATAAGCAAACCGCCCGTGTGAGTTCATCGCCCGTTCTTGGCTCTGATTTGATTTTTGGTACAACATTGGTATTTTTACTTTACGGCGACGTTCGAAAATTCGATCACTATAATTAAACGGGCCGCAAGTCGCCCTGTGAAATGGTCCGATCAGCGAGGCTAAATCGCTAATAGAATTCGAAATTTTATTAATGAGGCTGGGATGATTTTTTCTTCTTTTTTTTGTTCGCTTTTTTATGGTTTTTTTCTCGGTGCTTATTCTATTTTCGTTATGTTTGGTGTGCGGATGGCATTTACACTCCAAGCTTCGAGCTTTGTGGTTGAAATCCATTTATACAGAACGCTCGCGAAAGAAAAAATCCACNTTTTTTTTTTGTTATCTAAAAAGAAAATAAAAAAAGTCTGAAATTTTTCCGATTTATATTAAATATTTAATTTTTTACATGCAAAATGATCACAAAATTACTCCGAGTCCAAATAAATAATTTGGAGAAATCTTTCTTTGAAATTTAAAATAAAAAAAATGAAAATTTACTTATTGAAAAATTTTTTACATCACTGGACTCGTTATAACGTGAAACGTATGATGATCGTATTCATAAATACCAATTTTTCCCTAACACCTGGTAATATGGAAGCTCGCTACACTTGAAAATTATACCTGAAAAATATATTTTCCAAAAAGCACAAAAAAAAAAAGATTATGAGCTTAGTTAAGCTACCTAAAAGTTTAACTTCCTAAAATATTAGGAAATCTTTTTCTTTATTATTCCATCTAAATATTTGCATGTTTTTTGTCTTTTTCTCTGTTTTTTTTTTATTTATTGATATCGCCGACGCCCATTGTTCTGTTTGGCAACTATTTGCTAACTTTTTTTTTTCTTTTTTTTCTTTTTTTTTCTGTACTGGGTTAGCCGAGGTAGGAGGCATCCATTTTGCCCTACGTGGCCTCCATATGCCTTTAATCGACGAAAAAACAAGTTGCGTGTCTATATAAACGCACTTCCCTCTGGGAGTTAAGTTATCATCAAAAACCGAACAATATTTGCAAAATATGTCTCGATTAGCGGGGCTGTTCTGTCATCAAGATAGTTATAAGCCGGGCGTATTACGCCCCTTGAAGGGGGGCCCCTTCTCATTTACGATTAGCGGGGCTGCTCTGTAAATAATCGGTTACCCGCGTCGTTTTTGCTATACTTTCTATTTCACAGGCCCGTTTAGAAATTATTATTTCAATTGTCTAAATGCAATAACTTAAAATACACGATTTGCAGTCTATCTTGGGTGTCTTATACGACAGAAGTGATTGTTTAACCGCATTTTGTTCTGTCGATTAGCGTACCTGAGGCAGCGTTTACTTAATGACTTTTTTTCGTGCCATCGAATGCCGACTTAAGATAATATGCGGCCAGTCAGAGAATCGCTTATCAGTAATCAAATGCGCATATCCGCTCAAGACATTATATCATCCGTTGTCGGCTTCCGATTCGGGTGAACTATCCCTTTTGTGGGTAGAAAGCTACACGTTTGGGTCATCCTGGTTAACGAGGGATTGATATGGTTTTCAGCGTCAGCAAGAATTAATTAAACAGTTTATTTAATATGTGTCTTCAAGACCGAGTAATCAATGAATTTTTCGTCTTGTCGAAAAGAAGCTGGAAATTAGCTATCGCAGTGATATAAAAAGAGGCAAAAAATAAATAATGTTACCAATTTTTGGTAACGTTGCTTGGGAGTGCGTCTGAGGCCTGTGTTGAATATTGAGCAGTACTTTAAAGATAATGTTAAAATTTGCTTCGTTCTGACATAAAAAAGGCAAATTTTAACATTATTTTTAAAGTATTGCTCAATATTCAACACACAGGCCTCATACGCACTCCCAAGCAACATTACCAAAAATTGGTAACATTATTTATTTGTTCCTCTTTTTATATCACTGCGATACACAATGGTATATTTGGTAGAAATAGGTCGCAGAAAAACCCCGTTATTTTGCGTAGGTTGACATTTTAAAACCGTTCTCTAGGGGCCACGGTAGACTCTCTCTAGGTAGTCTCTCTAGTACGGAGAGTGTTACATCAAATACACCTAAAAAAAGTCCAAATTTTTATCAATGATAGATTTTTGAAAATTGTGGTACCCCAAACGCAAGTGTCAAAGTGGCTGTTAACTGTGCAACCTGTGTACAAAAACTGACAAAGGTTAGAGTCTAACCGTTAGACGTATTGCACATTATAATGGCTCCATTTTCGTTATGCTGTCACAAAGACCTTAATTATAAAAAAAAAACGAATAAGTTTACTGGTATGCAATTATTCCAAATAAATAACCTACTTTTGTGGAAACAAATCTGTTACGTCCGAAATATGCTTATTAAAAGTGCTTATTGTCAGCATTTTCACGGTCTAAATTATGCTTTGGAAATATCTGGGACTACATCTAGTCTATTATAAATTCGCCAAATTATTTAACGTTAATTTTTCGTCTAACGTGTATTCGAAAGAACGACCTAAACAGTTTTGTTCGTAATAATTATGTCATGTTCTCGGTTGCAAATCATTATGGTTTTCGAGGAAACCTCGCTCGAAAATTCCTTTCTTTGTTATGCCTAATAACTTATGTCTGTTGGTGATGAGCATTTATTTTTGCGGTTAATAACGCATTGCACTTTTGATAGAACCGGGCTAGGCCCAAGGAGCTAGTACTAAATTAATGTTAAAGCTGTTTCGAACTTCCTGATAAAGTAAACGAAAACAACTGCTAAAAACACTTTATTTTATTTGGAAAACGGCATGTTTATTGGTCATAGAAAAAAGAAACGTGGTCTAGGATAGATTTCCTTGTACCCAATAGGAAGTACGTCCATTTTTTGATTTATTTTTGTTTGGTGCCACGTTGGAATATTATAATTTTGAAACCAAGTGAACTAGACAAAATAGCAGTGTTTAGACATTTGGCTTTCGGGAAAAATGGCCACACAAGTATTTTCTTGAGGCCTCTTGATTTCCATCTCACAGCGCCATAAACTTCGGAAATTTCAGAAATTTGAATCAAAGTCTTCCTCTACAGTTTTCATACGATTAAAATCCTTTATTAAAGGACGCATCTGTAAACGGCTAAGTTTATAAACATAAATTTTATTATATAAAGAACATCAAAAGTTAAGTCAAACTGGTGTGGGTAACGAGTTTGTCACTGAGCTGAACGGGACTCTTAGTATATTGAGTTATTGGACTCGTCAATATACGACGAGTCCCGTTCAGCTCGGTGACAAACTCCTCACCCACACCAGTAGGCTATCACTCATAGGCTATGAGTCATAGAATATTACAACAACGCCGACTGTTACGCAAAAAAACACCTTTATGGGCTATACAGCACCTTTATGGGCTATACAGCACCTTTATGGGCTGTACAGTTGTGGGTGCGTAAAGGTGATAGTTTGTGGATTAACGGTCGTCATTAACGAGAACGTGACACATTTTTGAAAAAAGAGTATGAAATGTGAATCTCTTCCAGATATTATCGGCGAACGTGACACTTTTTACAAATAATTTAAATATAATGTTGAATTGAACTTGGTTAACCGTCCATACTAGTCAAATTGGTATGTTGACCGACCCGGCCTAGACCAGTCACAAGATTGCCGATCGATACTAATCGTGGAATGTGTTTGGATTCCTCACTGTAATAGCTATACAGTACTACTGCAATAGCGTAGCGCCTGATAAGCAAAAGTTCAGCCGCTGAACCCTGTTAGACCCCATTTTTCGATTTCAAATCTACGGTATCTTTAAAAGGCTAAAAGGTGCGGCAAAAAATTTCAATTTTTAGCCGTTCCTATTTAATTAGATCACTTTCACATTCCCAAATATTCTGATTTTCGGAGATTTTTTTTTGTATAGAGCTCAACTTAGAGGCGCATCTGGGAATTGACGCGCGATACAAATCGAGTTCGATTCGATTTGAACGTTTTTTCATCGTTTGGTCTTCTGTAAAATAAAGGGAAAGGGGCACTGAGGGACCCATGTCGATAATTTATTCAGCTTGATTTGTTTAACCGCCGAGATGTTACTGATGTTTCTGCTCTCGACGGAAAGCACAATTTGATTAATTTACCACCTTTTTCGACATCTTGAAAAAAAAATTTTTACGAAAAAATAAAGGAAAACGAAAAAAGAGAGGCGTGAAGTCAATCAGAGATGATAATTTTTCTTTCAATAAATTTTTTTGACGAAATAAACCCTGATATAATTTTATTAATTTAAATGTTGAATGACGGCAACGGGTGTGGGGTTAATTTTTTTTTTGTATATTTTCGGACGTTAGATGTTAGGCAGTCTCTAAATGGAAGTTAGAATGTGGAACTTTTTACGGAACTAATTTGGTTTACATGATGACTTTTTTAACGAGTTTATAGAAACAAACTTTTTGGACTACTGACATCATAGTATACATGTTTTAGTTATTATAAAGTTTTAACCCACAAATAATCTTAGGCCGGTAAACACGAAGGGAATTTTTTTTACGATATTAAACGCTTACATTGGGCGTTGGGGAAAAACTCGGTCTCCTAGAAATGTAGTTGTTTTTTAATCAGACCTCGCGGGAAAAAGACAAACATGCGAATAATAGACTTACTTGCAACTTCGTTTTAGATAAGTTGATATTATAAACCCCATGGCAGTTCTAAAAAGGCAGTTCTAAAATGGCAGTTCTAAAAAGGATATGAAGATTGCCTGAAGCGCGTCAATCTCATGGTCGCCACGGTCCATGGGGTATTCCGCGAGAAATATAAATTTTATACTATTAGTTATATCTCACGAAAAACGCCAAAAAACGATTATGTAGATTTCTTCTGGGTTGACAGCAAAACAAAAGATCTTAATTTTATTTTGTGTAAAATCATTAGCTAAAATGACTATTAAAAATCAAATGTGAATGTATGTTTTTATTTCCAAATAGCCATGTCAGGGGTTCTATAATTTTCTGTTATAAACATTATCATGTTAGTTTTGTATATTTTCGTGAAGTAAGAAAAAACCTCTAAACGGAAGTGGCGGTCGTTTTAGAATACTGTTTTCGCCGAAAAGTTTATTTTCCAACGTATATCCACAATAAACCAGTCTTTAAAAAATGGGATTGTGTATTTGTGTAAAATGAAATAATTTAATTTCCTTCCAAAAAAGAAACGGAAAACTCGTCACGTTGAGGGCAAAACTATGATTTATCCAAAACAACGAGGTATTTTTTTGGTAGAGATCTAATTTTCCAGAAATTTATTTACAGTCAAATAGGATGACATAAGTCAAAACCTCTACAGTTTTTAGTCAATAAAGATATTTGAATCACAGAATCCTTAGTTGATACTTTATTTTTGATTCAACGTGTTTTATCTACATAAAGTCGAGAATAGAATGTGTCGCTAAAAATTAAACATTGATAAAATTTGACGTAGTGTGATAAATAGATATAAAACGCTAGTTTTTGTCATGGCCGATTAAAGCATTTTAATGATTTCGATTATTGCCTCGAATATCTTCTAACATATCTTTTCCGGTACACCAGATGTACTTTATCTTGAAAGTACCTCTATCTTGAGAGTACCTTTATCTTGAGAGCAGAGGTCGGCAGAATTTGTACCCTTGTCCGCGGACAAGGATAAACACGGGTAACTTTCAATGGTAGGGTATGGAAGGGTACACTCTTTTTTNTTTACCCATTATCCGTGGGTAATTACCCTTGCTCGGGTAATTGTCATAGCTAGGGTACTTATCATTAAAAAGTACCTTTATCTTGAGAGTACCTTTATCTTGAGAGTATTTTTTTTTCACTCGGTAACCCGCAAGTTTACCCATTATCCGCGGGTAATTACCCTTGCTCGGGTAATTGTCATAGCTAGGGTAATTATTATTAAAAAGTACCTTTATCTTGAGAGTACCTTTATCTTGAGAAATTTTGGGGTTTAATTCAATTAATGTAACGGAAAATAGGGTTATATTATCAACATTACGTTTTCGGGGAATTTTTGGAGATATGTGTTCAAAGGTTAAACTATGTTACGAGTTTTAATTTCCAATTTCTATGTATACTTCGTGCGGGTTGACAATTATTTTGAGGAGAAACAAGTGACCTTGAGAAGAAGGTGACGCAATTTTTTGAGTTCATGTGGCGTCAAGGCGATCATACCGGTAGAAAATGGCTTAATTGGCACCAC
Organism: Oikopleura albicans; assembly: GCA_004367875.1. Classification (NCBI taxonomy): domain Eukaryota; kingdom Metazoa; phylum Chordata; class Appendicularia; order Copelata; family Oikopleuridae; genus Oikopleura; species Oikopleura albicans. The sequence goes on from SCLG01000029.1 coordinate 1,638,083, forward strand.
TAAAAGTCTAAGTAAAGTTGTTAATTTTTGAGCTCTTTCGAAGCAGTATACTCATTTTCATTCAGATAAAATATTTATTAGCTATTGTTGAAGAAAATCGCCATATTTTTTAGCATCTTCAACGCGACATCCGAATATCTGGTTTATAGAAAATAGCAGTTTTTAAGTGATACATGGGACGTTTGAAATCGGACTATTTAAAGGTAAATGAAAGTTTTAGAGTTTTAGTAATTTTCAAAAAAAAAAAAATCTAGAGGAATGAGAATCGTTTTGAATGCTTTTATTTTTTGCATTTCAAGAATGGGTGACTTTGAATGTTGATAAATAACGAATGGAAAATAAGCGGAGGCGATTTTTTTAATTCATTAGACCGGTTAAACTTATATTATTTTGCCCATTTTTGTTTTATTTTGGCGTTAAAAATAGATATATTTTGGATGTTTCAAAATGCAAAATCAGTTATTTAAAAAGTGCCACAAAATAAAATAAAATTGGCGGACAGAAATTGTACTTTCAGATCAATCGGTTTTATGATCTAACCAACCTATATCATTATATTTTTTAGGCTTGACTCATGTGCGCGTGAAATACACACCGGTTCCGCACAAAAACCACGTCCTATATAAGTTAAAATAAAAACAATGAGCGTCATGACTCATGAGTTGGTAGAAAATTGCTGGCTAGCATTTGCTGGCTAGCGTTGCTGGCTAGCGTTTGTGTATATATTTTTTGCAGTAATAGGAACCAAAGTGACTTTTTTTACACAAAAAATGAATACGTAAGACACAAATTCACAGTCAGTGATATCTTTGACAAAAATGACCTTCAGATCAACCCCACTTTTCTCCACAGTGAGGCCGACACTTACCTCTTAAAGATAAGCAATCGTCCATTATGGGTCACAAAGAACTTGATTAGTGATTTACTTGACTTAAGTAAGATATTTGTGTTTTTTTGAATTTCATATTTTAGACCCTAGATAATACACAAAACTAACGTCATCAACACTCAGAGGGGTAAAATATTCTCGTAAAATTTCTCGGAAACAAAGTATATTTGGAAACATATCAATTTTTCAGACAATTAATCTAAACAAATCTCTTTAATATTTCACGCAAAGAGGTGACAAAATTAAAAGTATTGTCTTCATTTTTATCAGACTTTAAAGATGGATGTAAGGTCTGATTTTTTAGCCTAACCAATTTAACTCCTCAGGTACTTTATATTTTAGACGACTACTTCCCAAATTAGTCAATTTCAAGGTAATTAAGCAATTTTGCAAGTAGTCCTTAACCACCCTTCAAAATATAAAGTACCTGACGGGTTAAACTAGTTACGCCAAAAATCAGATCCTACATCCAATTTAAAAGTCCGATAAAAATGAAAACTTACAATACTTCTAAAATGGCATTTTTTTTACTTATCGTCGTCGACGATAGTCTTATCGAGTTAAATATTTTAGAGAAATTATTTTGTATATACAAATTTTTTCACTCTTGTTATCCTATACAATAGTGTCCGGTGTGCTTCCATGGGTTTAGCTACGGCCCTGGGTTCCCCAAGTACATTTATGGATGATCAAACTATTTTGAAACGACAGAATGATGAAGCAAATTTCGAAAACTTTCGATATCCCCAAGCATACCGCGCTCTCTACAAAAGCATGACGAACGCGTTTAATAGTGATCCCTATTTCAAATTCTAATTTCCAAATCTAATGAATAATTTATAAATAATGACACAATTTATTGGACGAATAAATGCATAAATTAATTTGTGGTTTTTTTTTAGTTGGGAAATTTTTATCAAAAAGGCTCGTTACTTTTGAAGCGGTAGAAATTAACGGGATCCCGGGATTCCCGCGGGAAATCATGGCTATTACGAAAAAAAACGTTTTCCAAAAAATAGAACGTTTATAGAAAAAAAATCTTACAAATGAGAATTTCACGATTCTCCGAGATCGAAGAAAACGTTTTTCGGGCAAATTTTGTTGAACTTGTAGGCACTTTCTAGTTTTCGTAGAATAAGATTTTCGGTAAAAATAAACTTTACATCCAAAATATCTCGGTGTTTACATGTACACCGCCTAACGAATTATCTTTACTAAAAGTGCTCACAAATTGAATTTTATTAAGAGAATAATTTGTGAATCGCGATACGTTTTGGTCCAGACAGTGTTAAGATAACTGAGCGTTGCTTAAATAAGTGGTGTTAAGATATATAGTAAGAGTATGTTTATTAAAATAGAATTAGGGTACACATGGTGTAGAATTGGGTGGTCCGGAATGGACTACCCCGTGTATAAAGAACTTCGTGTTTAGAAAAAACGTTTGTTAAACACCAATCGTAACAAGCGAAGTTAAAAAATGTTAATTTTAGGAAGAGAAAGAAAAACCTTGGTGTCAAGTAAACTTCTACGAGTGCAACAAAAAAGTGGACTTTTATTCTTCAAACAAAAATCATGTGGACATTTACTACCCCTCCGAAATTCCGGGTTCATCCAACAGATATAAGAAGAATGATCCAAAATACAAACATGGGAGTCCGTCAAATTTCGACGTCATTGACCTATCAAGGAAGGGATAAAAACTAACATAAAATTCATTTTAAAATGATATTTAGCAAAAAAAAAAATCCTAATTTGGTTTTAGAAAATTCTAAAGAAACAATTTGTCAAAAAAGTTGTAAGATGATATTTCGCCAAAATAACTTTTAGCCAAACACGTATTTCATTTACGTTTTTCAGCTTTTACTTTTCAGAATCATTTTTGGTAACGTTGAATGCTTTTTGGTAACGTAATATATTTGAATTTCAAAAAACATTAACTGTGGAAAAAATTGAATTAGTACTATTCAGCATGTCACATGAATTCTCGGTATTTTTCATTCGTATTTTCTAGATCGCGGAAAATACGAAGGAAAAACGCCGAGAATTCATGTGACACGCTGAATAGTAATTAGACAATTAAGCGCTCATATTTTGAAATGTACAATGCATTAAATTTACAAGTAAGTCATGCTGTGTGATTTAAGCGTCATGATTATCTAGTTCGGAAAAAAAGTACCAACGAAATATATTAATGAGAATAATAAATGGTTTGGTCGAAAACATTTGAAGAATATGTAACACGGCCACTTGCGTGTTTCAAACTGAAACGTTAATTACTTCATTTGTCACTTTTTTTGGAGCACGCAAGACTTGATAATTGTATAAAAAATTGTATCGCAAGCCTCATTTGTCATTTGTCCGAATTTTTCCGTTATCCCAAAATCAAGTATATCGAACGTGAATCGAGCTCCAGAAACATGGGACTTACTTGAAAAGTTGAATAAAGGTTTGTACCAATATGACGAGACTGTCCGAGCATTACATGACGTTTATGAGAGGCCCGTACACAATGGAACATTCTAATCTGCATTTTATTAGATAACCTTTTATCCCCGAGCCTCCCCCCTTTTATTTTAATCCAAAAAAGGGTTTCGAAGAGCGTATAAGTGTCTTCGTTTTAGAGTCTTATCAATTTGACGTCTAGGAAACGTTGAATTTTTTAAGAGAAATTGTCCAAAACGAAAAGGTCAGCTGCCTGAATTAGTTTTTAAACATATCATAATGATTAGGTCTATTTTGATAGAGTGCAAAATAGACGAACTACGGGATTATAGAGTTTCACATTTGTTGGATTGTATAATATAATACTGTAGTTTTTCTATTTTATATACTCTATCAAAATAGACAAAATTTTCCTCTCAAAAGCCGAGCCCAGCCAAAAAAGAGGCAGTTATGCCGAGCCCTGCTCTTTATGATATGTTTAAAAACTAATTATGACAGCTGAACGTTTCGTTTTGAACAATTTATTGTTAAAAATGATGCGTTTCCCAGACGTTAAATGGATGTAACTTATATTGATGTTGGAAAAATCTTTGTTATTTTACGGTAAATTCCTAATGTTTTGAGAAAAAAACACATACAAAATTTATCAGTTTAGATTTTTCATAGGCGAAGTCATATACAGTCAGGTCCCTTTAGATGTGCACCCTTTAGATGTGCATGTCCCTCTAGATGTGCACGTTTTTCGGAAATCGAAAATGCACATCTAAAGGGACCTGACTGTAAATCTAAAATAACCAGGTCTTATTACATATAAATTTCCTAAAAAATCTCTCCATACCAAATTTGTATTTTTGGCCGAAAATTTATAGTTCTTCGGCGAACGTTTATTTGATGTGATCATTTAGGTTTTGGTAACAAAAAAGGTTATTGTAAACTTTTCTCTGGATGCCGCCTGTACTATCATTTGTCATCTACGAATATTTGGACTGAAATTAAAGAACGCTTCTTTATCGGGCGGGTTCCCAAAAGGGCTTACGTAGATGTTTTTGATAAATGGCCAAAAGTTTTTTTTTATTAAATCGTAATGCGTCGTTTAGGAATCACGCTTATCTACGATCGGGACCGGCGTATCGTCTCGTGTCAGAACAAATGCAAATCCCTCAAGGTCTACGTTTTGTCATATCTGATGAATGTGGAATGCGGGAAGCATGAACAGTCCTTAATACAGGTCTCGCCCGGCGCAACGCGCGTCGTCTATGATGGCTGGCAGCTAGCCAAGACGATCGACGGCATCAACAGTCAAACGCAAAATGACCTCGAAAAGTGGGTACTGGTCGGCCAGTATGCAAATTATTTCACTGTCTTCCGCATATCATTTCAACCATGGGGACCCAGCTATGCCAAGAAGCGTCTTACTGGTATGTTTTATAAGCTTAATACAGTCCCGACTTGCTATAATCCCGACTTGCATTTTTTGACAAATTTACCAGAAACAAATGTTTAAATATTATCTGTACACTTTCTCATGAGATCTAAAATCACGTCATTATGACCACTCAGTGTAGACACAACTATGGTTTTCAATTGTAGATAACTTTTGAAGGCGAATTTTTTAGATAGATTAATTTTAGCCTGATCTTCTCATTTTTTCTATTAACCCTTATATTACACCCTTATATTTTCCCCCCGTTTACATTGTATAACGTTCTATTATAACCTTTATTATCCAAGAGTATTTGAAACTGGTCAAAGCGTGACAACTTCGCGGTCTAAGGATAACACTTTTTCATCAGCACTTTTAGTGTTAAGATAACCACTTAGATAGTGTAACATATGATATTTTCACCTATGAAATCTATTGAACCAAAAAACTAACCCGGTCGATGATTTATTTTCTACAAATCGACCCTTACTTGGCAACCGGCCCTAACTTGATCCGATTGTTTAATGGTAAATACACCAGGTGCGCCTTTATCTTTCAAAACCAAATTTGAAAAAGTGAAAAACAATGGAACATTGAAAGATAACGGCGCTGTCCTTTACACATAAAGATATGTATTTCGGAAAAAAAAAATCGCAAAATGTGAAAGATAACGGGGGTCCCTTTACGTAGTGAAACATAATGGCGTATCTGGTGTACACTCTAAGGCGACAGGCAATTTTTGGTTTTCTTATTCCGGCACGTCTTGAGTACCTAAATCTGGAATTAAAAAAATAAGGTCGATTTTGCGTGCAATCAAGTGGTGCCACTGCTCAATTATGCGCTCGAAATAAAAATCTTAGTAGATTTGTTATTTTTGCACTGTATCCACCGCTCCAAACCCGATTTTTACGGCAAATTTTAGAATCTTCGTTATTTCTTTTTTGACGTGTCTTTATTTTAGAGTGTGATGCTTGGCTTGAGATTCAAATGCGTGAGTATCTCGATTGGATCCACCAGATCGAAAACCACTACGAGTATGTGTTGCACGACAGCCGCTTCGATCAACCTGAGACCACTCCACTAGATGAAGATTATACACCCTTACCTATAGCTAGGATGAATACCGGGAAAATTTGACGGAAAAGGGCATGTTTTATTTTTAAACTTTAACTCACAGGGGCAAATTTGCATGAGTGGCTCTATTGTGCCCAAAACCGTGCAAAAACGCGTGCAAAATCGCGTGCAAAAACGCGTGCAAAATCGCTGACCGGTCTCAAGAAAAATTATGAAAAAATATCAAAAACACAATCTCTATAACGATATACATATGTAAAGGTTTGGATATTTGCACGAATTGCCCCTAAGGGTTCGTAGGCACTCGTTCCACCAAGAGTTAAGGACGTACCAGACCCATATACTATGAAATGAGTTATCGGCGTTTTTATCTTCCGTATTTTCGCACTGAATTTTTTTCTGGACCCCACAGCATGTGGGCCACATGTATGAACATCTATGCTTAAAAATGCTCTGTAGCGCCAAAACGTCACTTTTTTAAATTCTTCGTTTTTTTAATTCGTGCTCATATAACTAATGGTCCAAAATGCGAAATGACCGTTGAGGCCATTAATCGTATGTTTTTTCTAACTATTGTGAAGTTTTTCTGAAAATTATTTGTTTTTCATAATTTTTGAACCATTTTTCCTGCTCAAGATTTCCCGAAATTCATCCTACCTATAGCTTATAACTAGAGCACCATTACTACTATCATTCGCTGCTGAGGTTGATTGCACTGATACTTTAAATCGTCTTTAAGTTTAAAACTCTCATTAAACTGTTTTTATTTTTTTCTTATTTCCGTTCTCTTTTTTCATTATGTTTGGTAATCCTACAACAACGACAAAACCTTAGATACATGGGGTGGTTATAAGGTCAAGATATTGCAAGGTAGTTATTAGGTCCTCGCTTAATTATTTTAGTTTACGAATAAAAATAATCTAGTGAAAATATTATTTAAAAAATATCATTTCATATATCATTTTCAATCCCGTATTTACTGGTTTGGTAATATTTCGGGCTGGGGTTAACTCGTCTCCGGCAAATAGGCCATAAGATGGTTCAAGACTCTCATTCTAACCAACGTTATATAAAACCTCAGTCTTTTCTTGGTTATAAAATTAAAAATATATAAATAAAGCGATTTTTCTTTGTTTTTGAACCCAATGTTTAATTTAAACATAAAAAATAAACCGACACATGTTTTGTATGATATAACCACCCCTTGTTGGTTATAGACTTCCGATGATCGCAACAAGAATTTATGATATAATCGCAACATGTACCAATTGGGACTGAAATTCGGATTTAAAATTCCAATATCTTCTCTGGCAAATAAAACAGTGTAGAAAATAACAAAAAAAAAACGACACATTGTTTGAAACTACAAAATTGCATTATTACTAGACCGGATACAGCCGGAACTGTATTAAACCATATTCTCGAAATATTTTTAAAGTAAAGTATTTTGAATTCATATTATTTATTATTGTATGTGTTTATATTTTGTGCATATTTACATGTATATTTACATGTACATATTTTGTATATTTTATATTACTATATTATTAAATTTTATATTATTTATATTATTATATGTATATTATTATAAAATTGTATTACTGAACTACGGCCTGAAAACCCTACGGCAAGTAGGCTACGTGTGAAAGTTTTAGTCACAATATGCATGGAAAATTTCTTGGAATAACATCGTTCATTTTTACTGAACTGGAACGTTATCAAGTCAGTTTTCGATGATTTTGAAAAGCCAAATTGCCGATTTGCTTAATTATCGGGCATTTTGATGTGTTTCTCATCAATTTCTTAAAACCAAAACTGTGGTTATTGTCACAATACATAAAATGTTGTCAAGCTTAACCGGGATTCAAGCTATTCCGGTTGTAGGTTTTGAAATTTCGACTCTGCCATTTTACTGCCTTATACAAAGCGCCGTCTAATAAGCAAGAAATATATGTTATCGCACCTTTAGATTGCTAAAAATGTAATTTTACTTTCATTATCGGCCGAGGCGGAACATCAATCGATATCTTATCTTCTTTATCGCAGTCTTTGTTTTCTCGTGTTAATAGAATGTTTGGTCAGATATCGTTTAGCTTATCATTTACAGTACATTTAGGCAAAAAAAAAAACGAAACTTGTGAACAGAATTAAGTTAGTCCATCTTAATAAACTGATATAATATTTATAATACAGTAATTTCGATAATTTCGGAAATTTTTTGCTACTGAAAAAAGTGCTTTGAATGAGCGCGCTCGAGCGCAGTATAGGAAAAAAGTTAAGCTTTTACTAAATTACTCTTTTTCAGGACAATTTCAAGTAAACAAAAAATAATTTATTTTTTTAACTCATAATCACAAAGCGTCTGCAGGGATGCACAAATGACAGGTATGAAATGACTAACGTCCGTATTTGGAAAAACATTTTTTGCCGAAAAATCGTCCGTAAAAAGAGCACCATTTCATAAAAGATCGTCCCTAAAAGGAGCACAGTCCCATAAAATACGTCCGTAACAGGATTAAGGACTGTATGTTCCATATTTCACATTAAAACTGGTGATTTTTTAAAACTATTTTTAATGACCACAGAAAATATGCCGATTTCTACGTTTGTGTCTTTATCGACGGAGGACCCTCTTCGTAATTTAATTACTTTATTTTGTTTGAC
>SCLG01000029.1:1646995-1657402 GCA_004367875.1 Oikopleura albicans
AAAAGATCGTCCGTAAAAGGAGCACAGTCCCATAAAATAGCGTCCGTAATAGGATTAAGGACTGTATGTGCCATATTTCAGATAAAAACTGGTGATCTTTGAAAACTATTTTTAATGACCACAGAAAATATGCCGATTTCTACGTTTGTGTCTTTATCGACGGAGGACCCTCTTCGTAATTTAATTACTTTATTTTGTTTGACGCTAAATCTCACCATGAACTATTCGGTTAATGCACTTTTTTACCCATAAAACTGAAATAATTAATTCGATTTCGAAATTGGACGTTTAGCACGAGCAAGCTTGTCAACAAATATAGAAAGTGTAATGAATAGGTTTTAGATATTACAAAGCTATTATCAAGAAAACCGTCACTTCTACACAATTTATATACCCGGCATTGTAAGGGGTCTTGCTAGAGAGGAATGCCGGTATTAGGTCCACGCAAAAGACCTCTAAATGCATAATCTAATGACATTCAAATTTGACTTTAAAGCTGAAAAAATACAGAGGCCATACTCAAATAAAGACCAGTGTACATATTGGATAATTATGTTTTTTTAACAATTTGTATTTTTTTTTGAATGAACAACCAGAAATATTTATAGCTAATGTGGTGTATATTTCTGGCATATTTCAATAAAACCCCCATATAATATGGGCCCCATATAATATGGGCCATATTATAAAAAAAATGGGCCATATACATAATTTTTATTTTATGAAAAATCCCTAAACTCTTGGTTTTCATGAAACGGTCCATAAAATCATGTTTTTCTCCTTAGATTCTTTGGCGGTTATAAGTTATAAGTAGACGTTATAACTTATAACGTCTACTTATTAAAAAATACTAGGCTGGGTTATAATTTACAACTTATAAATTTTGATGATCTGTGAAAACATAGATTTAGGGTCTTTGTTATCATTAGATCTTGGATAGTATATATGGAAAGTGAACCCTGTTTTTACAAAATACGTTAATATCAGGTAAGTTTTAAACTGCACTTTAGGGTTGGATTTTGACCTTATGATCACCATTTTAGAAACTAGACATAACGAAGATAATTTTCTGCAAAAGTTAATTTAAAATGAACTAAGGGTACTTATCAGGACCGATAAATACAGTAATTCTTAAAATATGCATGGAACATATACGGAATATAATATACATCCCTCCCAAAATAACGCCACATATCTCGGATTTCTCCGTGTTCCAAAAATTTAAACTTCCAACACAAAAAAATACGGTGTTATCTGATAACTGTGTAAGAAATTCTTTTAGTTCAACTAAAGTTTGAACTAAAAAAGGGCGTATTCCCTAAATCATTTATAAGCAGTTCAATGGAATGCTGGTAATTGGATTCCATGCGTTAACTCACATTTACAAATCCCACTTCGATTTAGTGAAATCACCTTTTCGGGCGATGGGGGGATACTCGGTTTAAGACGCCCAAGTTTTACACGTCTTCCAAGTGCCAAACCTTTTTTTATTCGACTAGGGACTGGCTCGTCACGTTGTTTACAATTGAAACCAGAAATCGCCGTTCTAGTATCAATTTTTGTTCAGAAAAGGTCAATATAACCTACAGTCCTTACTCATTTATCGGACGTTTTGGGTTCTCGAAAAAAGCGTCCGAAAAAGGAGCATCGACACACAAATGATCATTTTTTTATTAGAATGGCCCAATTTTGGCCGAACGGGGTCGAAAAAGGAGGTATTGTTATTTTAATCTCTCTTCCAGCTAAATCCACGTGGTGTCCCAAACCACAGAAAACAGTATAACTGCCAATGCTTGTCAATAGATTGGGACACCGCGTGGATGGAGCTGGGAGAGCAATTAAAACAACTAAACTGTTAGTTCAAAAGATGTTATATTAACTCCTAGCGGGAAGTGTGTGCATATATGCACACAACTTGGTTTTTGTTTAACAGTCATGCGCATATTGGGTAGCTAGCTACCCATTTTTAGTTTAATTCTAAAAGAGAACGGCTTGTGATAATTAAAAATGGACAACGGATTTGAAATTAAAAAAAAAATTTTACGTTTTTATATGGGAGAAAAAATATTTTTTTTAGAAAATTTTCGATATGTTTTCATCCGTTGAGGACGCGGGTTAGTTCGGTTAAACTCTAAAATCACCCCAATAAGAGAAAAAGGACAGGGCTTCAAAATAAAATAAATAGCAAACAAATCCGTTCATTTTATGGCTCGCTATAAAAAGTGGGTGGCTAGCTACCCTAGAATCTAGGGCCTAGATGCGCATGACGGTTATAATAAACTCGATGTGCATGACTGTTAAGGTATAAGGAGGCCCCGTAGAGTAAAACGGATATTGCTGACCTCCTAAACTTTTGAAAAAATAAAATTGACGGTACCAAAGTTATAAAGTTTTTATTTTAAAGATATTTTAATGACACAAAAACTGTCGGACCTATTACTGGTTCAATTTTTGTAACTTCGAGTCGCTGTAACAAAGAGCTTGTCAGAATTATGGTAAACAACTCGACAGATGGGTCCTTAACGCTTGAGATGATTCCAGCATTCTGAAGGATTTCTCCGCTTTTTATATGTACCTTTTACATGTGGTATTAATTAGCGTTTAACGCAACCAAGATAAATCTCGACGGTTTTTCATTTTTCTTTTTATCAAATTAAGAGAATTAGTCCGCATAATCTATGCCGATCAAATTTACAAAACGAGTCCTTGCTAAACGTGTAATTTTTCGTTTTCAATGTATTTTACGTTTTGGAATTATGATAAATGGGTTAGACATTGGTGGAGATTNTAATCATGAGGCATTTACGATTAGTACTTACAATTAACAGTTGTTGCGGGTTAAACCCATATAAGCCTTAATATTAAAAACTATGAACTTTCATACGGTGAAGAATATTTTAAGTTAAACTTACAGGGGGTTGGTTATAAGGTCAGCCATTTGTGCCGTTCTATAAGGTCAAGTCAGTTTTTTTTCACACTAAGGTCAAGTCAGTCTCTTTGAGAAGCATACCTTTAGGGAAACAAAATTAAAATCATGTCTTTTAAAGCTTTTTTTTAACGCTTCCCCCGACTGGCATATTATTGTCTCTAAAAATTATGTCTTTTTACACTTTTTTCTGTAAAATCATGTCTTTTTTCCAGCACTAAGCGCGAATGATGGAAAAAATTTTTTGCCGTAGAAACTTTTTTTCTGATGGTTATAAGGTCAAGTCAGTTTTTTCAAAGTACATTAAGGCGAGTCAGGGTTTCAGACCTTGACCTTATAACCAACTCCCCTTGTATCAATTATACAAAATGTAATATATGTTGTCTTAAAGATCTATTATAATAGAAGATTATATCTAAGACAATCTCTATCTAATAATAATTTACATTTTTGTATGTTATAATTTATAACTTACAAAGATTCGATAAAAGATAAGTTAATGTTGGGTAGATTATCTACCGTAGATAACACAACATACCCTAGTTTTATAATGGATATAAAACTAGTTTATTAAATCAAAATACGCCGCAAATTCTACGACAATTAGCTGAAATAAGTCATCTAGCGAAGTTGATTCCTACAGTATGAGATATACATGTAATAACGTGCTTTTAGCTTTTTCAAATTTCTATTCTAATAGGCTTTAAAACTAGTAAAGCTAAACGTGCGTTATTAAACCTCATACTGTAAAGTTAATTTCCGTACAGTTCATGTGTGATACTTGTTATAATCCAAATTTGTTTCTTTACTATATGATCAAATCGGAGCAAAATTGTAAGAACTGGTTCAAAAAATGTCCTAATGATGCATCTTGTGTATCACCGGCGCATCTGAGTTAGAGATGCACTTATCAAAATACAACAATATATGTTGGCTCCAAAATGTTCATTTTTACTCTAATTTTATTGTACAAATTTACTGTTAATACTGGGGCAGCGCGGTTTTTTCCAAGAAAACGTTTTTCCGAGAAATGGTTTTTCAGGGAAATTCCCTGATTAACGTTTTCTTTGATAAACGTTTTCCTTGATAAACCCTTTTTCCTGAAAAAACTTTTTCCTTCAATGACGTTTTCTTGGATAAACGTTTTCCTTGAAAGACGTTTTCCTTGAAAAACTTTTGCTCGGATAAACCCCAAATGGATTTTCCCTGAAAAACCACAATTGGTAATTAAACTAGGAGGAAAACAAACAGGAAGGCGCCTCTTTGGATTTTCCCTTATAAACGTTTTCTCGGATAAACGTTTTCTCGGATAAACGTTTTCTCGGATAAACGTTTTCTTGGATTAACGTTTTCTTTCAAACCCTTATTCTTGGAAAAAACATTTCTGAATTTTCCCTGAGAGACGTATTCTTGGAAAGACGTTTTCTTGGAAAAACAATTCTTGAATTGTCCCTGAAAAACCAATTTGTGAATTTTCCCTGATAAACGTTTTCTTGGAAAGACCGCGCTGCCTAATACTGGCGGTAAGTTCGGTAACAGATGGATTAGAGTAATTTTTTGCTCGTCATTGTGATTCGGTCGTGCTCGGCAATTGATTTAGTTGATTTCTTCTTCTTTGAACTTTCATGGCGGTTATAAATCCAAATATCGTAAATACCAGAACCACACATATTAAAATTATGCATCCCTTAATATCAAAAAGTAAGGATAATTTACAGGGTAGTTATACAATTAGTTATATTCACGACTTGTGTTAGCTTGCCAAAGTGTAAAATTTTGTCACTTTTTCGTTAAAGTTCTCTTCGTTAAGTTTCTTCATTTTTTTTCTTTGAAAAACGACCCTTATTTGGCGAAGCCAGAGTAAGCACATGTTATTGCTGATACTATATGAAAATATGTTTTTATCGTTTTATTATTATTCGTAGGAATGAATGTTAAAATCAGCGACCCTTATTTGGCGCAATAATATTTTTCTCGGAAAAAAATCGACCCTTATTTGGCGTGACCGACCCTTATTTGGCGAAAGCGACCCTTATTTGGCGACCCCCCTGTATGTTTCATTTATCTCGGATATTTCGTTGGTACAGTTTCGATAAGTTTTTCTTGTTTTAGACTAGCAACGAAATATACAGAATGACGAAATAATTTAAAAAAAATAGCAAATTAGTTCATTGGTATAAAGTAACTTACCACAATTACTATATAAAATACCGGCGTATTCTGTTGTTCTTTGCTATATGCCCCAAAAGTTTGGGTTATCGGAATTACATAGCTACAATTTGCGTTGGCTGAAATATTGCAGTCGTAAGCTGTGGCATAATCAGAGTACTTATCAGTTATTGAATCGTTAGAACCCGTTGAACTGTTGTCGCTCATCCAGTTATCACTAGAAGTATACGGAGTGGTTATACGGTCAAGGATTTGGTCCGCTATAAGTTATAACGGTCACACCGTGTGCCCTTAAAACCAGACCACCCGGTATAAGTTATAGCCTATAACTTATACCGGGTGGTCTGGTTTTAAGGGCACACGGTGTGACCGTTATAAGGTTTTTTACAGTTAAGCCAAGTCAGTTCTTTCTTGCACTTGGGCCAATTCAGTTTTTTGAGAAGCATGCTTTTTGGGAAAAAATCTCTAAAATCATGTCTTTTTGCGAATGAACCTCGCCCCTCTCGCAAAGTTTTTTTATATAGAAATCATGTCTTTTTACACTTTTTCACAGCACTAAGGTCCTATTGTGGAAAGAAAATTTCAGGTGGTTATAACTTACCGAGTGGTCCAACAATGAATCTGCCAGAGCAAATTTCTGCACGCACTTTTTATGCTGAAACAATATAAAACTGCGTGCAGAAATTGCCCAGACTGATTCAATGTTGACCCACACGGTATAAGGTCAAGTCATTTTTTTGGGTGTGGCCTTATACCCAGACCCCATGTAGGCTATAAGGCCTTACAATATTTGTGAGAACTAAGGTTAAGATGAGCTGGTTATAAGGTCACATGGTCTTTGAAAAATGAATCAGAGGTCTTATGATATTTTTTACCCAAGACCATTAGACCAAATTGGTATTATACCCCGTTGACTGTAAGTTTACCTCTGAAAATATAGATTAGAATATATTTCATTCCAATTAATTACTATAATTCTTAATTACAAATCATACCCGAAACGCATCCTTTCTCTTTGTATTTTTGAAACCAACTAAATAGGAATGATAATCAATTTTGAGTCGACTTCGTGGTTAAAAATGTTTTCTCAAAAGTTTCTTGGGGAATTGATCTAATTGGGATTAAGAATCTAAATTTCAAATATATATATATATATATGTATATACTAAGGCGGTTGCTGGTAACACTTAATTATGTTGTTGGGTTTCTTTTAAGTTGATATCAAAAGTAATTTTTACTCCCAGGGGGAAGTGCGAGCATATAGACACGCAACTTGTTTTTTTTCGTCGGTTTAAGGCATATGGAGGCCCCGTAGGGCAAAACGGCCCCCCCTCAACTTTTCGAGAAATTTCGATTGACGGTGTTTTTTGCGTATGTTGGACATTTCAAACAGCTCTCTAGGGGGCCCTGGTGGCCCAAATCAATTTCTGAATAGTCAGATCGACGTAGTTTGACGAGCTATACAACTTAGCTTAACCATTTTTTTTGAATTATTGCGACTTATTGTGAATTTTTTAAGTGCGTGTTTATATACACACATTTTACCACCATGGGTTGCCAAAAACTCCTTTCCCTGAGAGTTAAGTTAATATTTATTTTATACTATTAAAGTAATGTACCATATACTATTAAAGTAATGTACCTAGAAAATAATTTTTGTTGCAATACCTTGAATGGTTTAATCCACCCCGTCTTGCTGGGTCTAATATAGTTGAATTTATCGTCCGCCTTATGTTTGGCTGTCCAAAATTCATTTTTACGTATGATTGTTACACCAATGTTTCTTTTGTTTTAAGGTTTTCGGTTGATAGCATTCATTAAATACATGACGAATCATTGAAGCCGAAAACGGTAATTATATCCCATTTCTACATATCTACCATATTTTTGGTATATTTTCCATTTTCGTCGTAGACAGTTTATAAACTGTATATACACTACTCATGAGTCATGACTACTCTATGACTAAAATAGAGCTACCCGTTTGTTTTCGTGTCTAATAGAACTGTTAAATATAGAAATTTTCAAAAAAAAAACCGGCAAAATTTTCCCCATTTGAGCACAAATTGTGTCATTTGTCAGAAATGGAGAAATTTCGGCGGATTACCCTTCGCCACAAAAGAAAAGAGACCGATTCAGACGGTGCCGATCAAATATCAGATACTTTTTTATATAGAAATAGAACTCAATAGTATTAATAATTTAAAACTGTTAAAATTTGCACGCATTTGCTACTTTTTCCGTGCAAGTTAAACTGTCAATTATCGAGCCGTTTATAATACACCATTTTTGATAAAGCAGTTTACTATAAACTCAGTTAGAATCTTGGGTTAAGTAATTGGTAATCATCAACTATACTGTTAGAGTTTTTTTACTAACATAAGGAAATTGTTAATAAATTGAATCAAAAATTGTAATGAATTAGATTGTATTTCGATGAAACGGCCTAAACCGTTTTTTTTGACCAATTTGCGGTTTTCTGTTCGCAATTGTTCAACGATAAGTTTAACCTGAATTGATTATGAATCGTGTGAATTTAAAGTTTTTTGTTCAAATTTTCATTATGAGCATTTTAAGCATTATTGACACAAAACTGCATTACAGGTTAGAGCTGGTTAACAGTAATTTTTGGGCAAATTTGCAGAGGCCCTTCTCGCAATCTTTATGAACCCAAACTAAATAAAATCAGGTAGTTTTTTTTTGGCGTTATTTCTTTAACCTACACTATTTCACCTTTTCTGCTAGAAGAAGGTTTTTATTGGCCCGTTTCTCATTCGACCAATAGAAATACACCACTCTATCATGTGCGCCTCGGAATTACGGACATTTTGTTAAAGAACTCTGATTAAATGAATTCAGAAAATTCAGAGAAAGTTCATAAAATGTCTGGACCGAATTTTAGAATTTTTCGAAGATCAATTTTTTTTTGTTTATCTTCGAAAAATTCTAGAGCCTTATACAAACATTTTATGAATTTCATTTTTACACTTGTTCTCACTAAACGTTTGAGCTCTACAATATGGCCAACCAGTTTTTTTTAATAATAGACGGCCTATTATAGGCCCAATTGGCCCAAAATAATTAAATTTTGTAAGCTCAGCGAAAAAAAAATGAAATCAGTTTGGGAGGGAGCCCAAATAGATATAAAGACTGTATATAAGTTCACGTTAATGGTAGATCAAAGTTTTTTGTGGTAAATGTGACGCAAACGACGTTACGTTGCTTGGAATACGTGATAAGTATATGGTTGTTTACAAATGATGTAAATTATGACTCGTAGCAAAAAAAAAATAGCGAGAAAATGGTAATTATATTTAAATTTGACCGGGAGCCTTCGATTAGACTGTCGAAAGCGGGGAATTTTTGAGAATTACTCGGGCTGCCAGGCTTGGATTAATGCCTGGTCAGATAAACAGATCAGTGACTGAACGCAGATTTGGCCGTCTTGGATTTTACAGAAAAATCATTTTTGGATCCAAGAGTTAAAGCGATTCCCAGCGACACTTGATTGCATAATCGTTAATGCTGTTGGCAACAATTTCCATCCGGAATGGTCTTAGAGTCACACATTTGTAAATAAAAAAACTCTCGAGACTTTTTTTTTTGGAAATTTAACGTTTTATTTTCACAGAACTTTTTATGCATCAAAAAATGTACTCTTTTTTGACACCAATTACAGGGGGCCTCCAAGTAAGGGCCACTTTATCAAAGTAAAGGGGACTCCTCAAATTAAGGGCAATCTTTTGGCATTTTGTTTTTTCAAATCTTATTTCTCAAGTAAGCTTTCTCAACGTAAGGACTTTCTCCAAGTAAGGGCCACCTCAAACTAAGGGCCATTTTTTGGCATTTTTGAAAATCAAAAAAGGTGGCCCTTACTTCGACACCCCTGTATTAAAAATAGCTTAACAGTCATTTTTTATTAACTCTTTCAACTATTTACAGTCCCTACCTAGGTAACGGGTATCTTGAAATCTGAAAATCGTACCCGTTAACTAGGTAGGTACCCGTTAACTAGGTAGGGTGGGAACCTTCCACCGAAAAATCCATAAAATGAGTGATTTTTGCTTTTTTGATATTTTAATGCTGTTTTCTGATTATAAATATCGNCGGTATATAAGAGATCCCTTTTCTCACTTTCAAATAAGTCGACGATGTGTGCACCGAGAGCACATGCTCTCTGTTTAAGATTACTTTTTATTTTTTGAATAAATGTTGGCCAACACCGTTATGTCTTTTTTATGCGCCAAGACCCAGAAATTATTGTTATAATAACCAATTACAGAGGGCCTCCAAGTAAGGGCCCTCAAAGTAAGGGCCACTTTCTCAAAGTAAAGAGGACTCCTCAAAGTAAGGGCAATCTTTTGGCATTTTGTTTTTTCAAAACTTATTTCTCATGTTAGCTTTCTCAACGTAAGGGTTTTCTCAAAGTAAGGGCCATTTTTTGGCATTTTTGAAAATTGAAAAATGGGGCCCTTACTTCAAGGCCCCTGTATTAAAAATTGTTTAACAGTCATTTTTTATTAACTATTTCAACTATTTATTTTAAAGACCTTTCGGGAAGTAAAAAGACGAAATATACCCCCCTGTAGTAGTTTCTCAAATGAAAAAATATGAAAGAGAAATAGAAGATGTACAAACTCAACAATATTAAGATGTATTAAGATGTATCTAGCCTACTCATTTTGATTTCGACCAATCATATCCCACCTACGTCACAAGCTTGCCCACCTCCTTCACAGACTTTTAAACCAAAAAATGAAGATTATTTTATATTGAGAAATTACTACATATTTCATCTATTTAGATTCTTATGGAATAACTTAAAAGTGTAGACTGAAACACATATGCGGCATATTAAAGGCGGTTTATAGCCTACATGAAATAAGTTTTATAATATAGGCTATATGTCGCATGCGTTTTATAATGCGTTTTATTATGCGTTATAGCCTAAACTTTTAAGGAGGTGAGTGACCCTCTGTGTACAAATATGTCATGCCACAAAAGTGATCGTAAACGATGTTGTAGACTGTGAATTTCAATGAACTTTTTTGAAACATGCTAACGAAACTCCCGCGCATCAGCTCATTTGTTTTACCGAAGCAAAACTATCACCATAGGCCGCCCACACAGCCATGAACTTTGCTAAAAATCAAATCGGATATTGGATCTTGTTTTACAATTTTGATGCTATTGAGTTGTTTATTGTTTTAAAAGATTTGTTTTAACAAGGAGCACAAAACTGTTGACTTCGATTTTTGAAAAAATGTCTGATAAAAAAAATAATCGCGAAAATCAAAAAAAAGCCAAAAAAA
>SCLG01000029.1:1659884-1671442 GCA_004367875.1 Oikopleura albicans
TAAATTTATGTTTATTTTTTCAGTGACTTCAAAAAAAAAAACTGTCATATACCCTTTCTTCTCAAAGTCACGAAAAAAAAAACATAAATTTAAGAATCAAATTTGTTATAATAATAACTTAAAATTCTTAAGTATTTCGTCTGAATATCGATATGTGAAAAAATAAACAAATTATAAATTATTATTAGGCCGTAAACCGGGCCAATAAGGCCTCAATTTCAAACCTACGTTGACTGAACTTAACTCTAGACCGCGGAGTGTCGACACAATTGTCCACAGTGCTTTTCAATCGTAAATAACATTACTAATGTTCTAAGAAGAAAAAATAAGTCGCGAAATTTATCTTCGTGAAATTGGTTTTATTTAGCCTTATATTTCAAACGTATTGTTAAATCTTTTTAGAAAAGTGGTCACTTAGCCAACCAGGCGGTCTAGGGTTAAACTGAAAAACAGTATAAATTTAGAATTGGTATTCAAGCGATCACGAGAACGTTCGCTGTGTTATTTTAGTGAAATTGAATTTTTTATTGCATCAACAATTTGATCGCACCTTTTTTTGCTCTCCCTCCGTGTAGCGAAAATCACATTTGATAAAATCAACATTGACTGCAGTTCGTGCTTTTCCCTATCATTGCCGTAAAAGTGATCTGTCACATTTCAGGCGGCGCCCGTTATGAAGCAAAAAAAGAGAGACTAGGGTCACCGTGATTTACTGTAAAATTGGAGCCAAGCATTTTTAACTTCATTTTTTCAACATTTTTGGCCAAAAAATGACTCGTGCAAATCCACTAGATGTCAAACGACATTAAATGAAAAGCATTGTGTTCACGATTGACTTGCTCAGTAATTGACGTGTAATATTCCAATTTTTGATACCATCTAACGTGAATAAAGTACAATTCGAAGAAAGGAGAATTCGTCCAATTTTAAGACAAATTTTGTTCTCAAAAATATTTCTTGACAAATGATTTTTTTCCCTAAAAAATGACCAAACCTTTTAGTTTTTAGTTTTTAAACACAGTTTATTCCGGAATATTTAGTGTGTCAATAAAATACGTGGTCTTATAGAAAAACAAAAACTTATTATTTAAACGTTTTTTAGTTAAAAATTCTAAATTTCATAAGCTTATTATTCGACGTGAATACACCTCAGGTTAAACCGCGAACACCCTATATTGGACTAGACCTCTGTCAGATCTAAAAATAATTTAATTTGACCAGATTATGTTTTAGTACAAACATGATTGTTCGTCTCAATGGTTAGATGGCCGTCTATAAAAGGAGAAAAATGATTTTTCATACCGTTATCTAACCGTGCTAGTCGCTCTTCTAATAGTTCTCAAATACACCGCGTCACGGAAATAAGGGACGCGCATAAACTGATTTAATCGTACTACTTAAAGACGCTATTGAAATTGGTATAGTGGTTTGGTACAACTGATTTGACCTTATAGCGGTTTCAGTAGGTGCCCTTATAGCCAACAATGTGTGTAAAAACATGTTACATTAAGGACGGGTCGATATATTGGTAATCTTTTTAAGCTCTAAACTCCATTTTTATTCTAAATAACTATATTTAAGTTATAATAATATGTAATAAAAATCAACAATATTATCTGCTCCGATATATAATTTATTGTAAGTAAAATATAAGAAGAGCCCTAACTAAGTCCCTACATTATAATGACTAAAATATGACTGACTTGATGTGAGAAATCGGCGCGTTATATACGCGTCACTGAGAAATGACACGTCTATAAAAAACGTCGGACACAAAGGGATTAATTCACAGCGTGTTCCGAGTGTGAAAACTCAACAATGAAATCGGTACTCGAGTCAAGAGATACCGCTATTTTTATCTTACAATAATTAAGTTATAATTTGTGAAAAAGACCGTATTTCAAAAAATATATGAAAATTATATATTTTAATTAATTTAAAACTGCAAGATAACGGATCGAATAGGAACATTTGGAATATAGCGGCGCAGTACGTAGGAGGCTTTTCTGATGAACTAGACAAAAAGACCCGCCAGACAACGGAACGAACGGGCAAAACTGAAAGATAACGGATGATAACATAACAACGCAGGGGATTATATTAAGATATAAAAATCCTAAAAGAAATGTTATATATAATCTTAACAGCCGTTCACTTTCAAAATTTGATGAAAAAAATAAAATAAAAAATCGCGCAAGATTTAAAACTATGTCTATTATTATATTGGCCAATTTGTGACGTCAAATTTCGCCCCTCGCCATTTATTAATGTTAACTCGTCCCCGTTCGCGAAAAGACGCACCCCGTCCCCGTCGTATTCCAGCATTTTTGCTGGATCGCGCTTAATAGGCNAATTCACAGCGTGTTCCGAGTGTGAAAACTCAACAATGAAATCGGTACTCGAGTCAAGAGATACCGCTATTTTTATCTTACAATAATTAAGTTATAATTTGTGAAAAAGACCGTATTTCAAAAAATATATGAAAATTATATATTTTAATTAGACCCCCTACGCTATTTTTTTGCAACTTTCGATAAAAAAAACTGCAAGATAACGGATCGAATAGGAACATTTGGAATATAGCGGCGCAGTACGTAGGAGGCTTTTCTGGTGAACTAGACAAAAAGACCCGCCAGACAACGGAACGAACGGGCAAAACTGAAGGATAACGGATGATAACATAACAACGCAGGGGATTATATTAAGATATAAAAATCCTAAAAGAAATCTTATATATAATTAATCGTTTAATGATCAAACTTGAAACTTTTATAAAACAACAGTTATATTTTTATATAAATCCAAAATTCAACGCACGTAAAGAGAAATATGAAATTAACGGAACTAAGCTTTTTGTGGGGACTCGATCGATCTTCACTTATCGCCGATGTGACCGACGTGACGACCAAAGTGCTTCTAACGAGAAATAATCGGCGCAAAATTGCAATTCGACATAATCCCCTCGTAGAAAACTAAAATGTTCAGCAGCAAAGAATAGGTAAAATGAAAAATATATTATTTCAGTATATGTAGGGTATATTATGTAGGGTTCTCGCTATTTAATTTTAACATCGCCATTAAATTTAAACAGCTTTTTTGTAGTGGTAAAAACAGTTGAACTAAATTGGTCAATAATAATCGTATAAATTACTCTCTTAAAAGGACCAACGAACAAATGGGATAACGTGTAAAAGGTACCAAATTTTCATACCTTTTACACGTTATTCTTGTTCGCGCGTACGCCAATTATACTTTCAACCAAAAATACGTTATCCTTTCTGAACTTTATTCATTTTCCACAGTCTCCAAATTGTTTGAACTCGTTTTTGTGCCAATCGGCACACCGTATGATCTCATTTTTTAACCAAAAGTATGACATAGGCCCTAGGATTGCTGACAAATTGGTCTACACTCCTGGAGAAGATAAGAACCGGGCGTTTTTCAAGCCGTGAAAAATAACTGCGAAAATGAATAACGTTGAAAATGTATCAAAATTTGATACCTTTTTCACGTTATACCAAATTGTACGTTATCCATTGTAAATGTTATTTTTATTATACTTATCCCATTTCAACGTTATACCATTTAAGAAAGTACCTCGTATAAAACAACAGTCCCTCACCTAAATAAGTAACGATACTTGTCTAAAGAATCTAATTTGAAACTGTATTTTTTTTTGCAATTGTACAGTGTAAGGTATAATAACGCGTTCCTCCCTTTTCTAGTTCTGAGCCTATTAGAATACAAAATTTGAGAAAGCGAGACGCACGTTATTTTACCTCATACCGTAGTTTTTTGTGTGATTCGTATTAAGATTTAATTTCTGTGATTTCGTTTTGCTCTGAGTGTACTATGTAATAAGTAGTTACAGACGCCAGCGTAACCGTAGGCGCGGAGCGTCTGTAACTGAATTACAAGCGCGCCTATTAGCTCATGCCTTTTTATAGGCGCCTCCTATTGGCTAGCGTCCTTTAGCCACGCAAACAACTCACCGCGCCGCTTGTAATATGTGGGATATTTTAATATCCTGCAAATTTTTCTACAAATTTTTTTTTTCGGAAAATCACACGTGATTTAATTTCATGAAACTACTGTATTTTTATACGTTTTTTTAAACGTTTTTTTTTACCGCAGGTTACATTTTTCAGCCAATGTGATTTTAAAGGAGCCAAAACGTAAAGCCATTAAACTGCTGGAATTCTCAGACACTGATCTATTTGTACTAAAATATGCAGAAAAATGGATTGAAGGACGGATATAATATTTAATCCTTTATTTTTAAAGCGGATTTCGGAGTCTTATATGGTTTCGCAAGAGTTCTTATTAGGAGGTGACACAAAGGTTAGATAAATGTTAATAGTGTTAGACAAAAAAAGTGTCGTGTTTTAGGGAAGTGGGTTGCGCAACGAGATGTACCGCAAGTTACTCAAAGTTACTTTTGCTTTAATACCCTTGTCTTTTGTATTTTTAACACCAATGGTCCAGCTTGAAGAATTTCCAGCTTGTAAAGGAGATTTGGAGAAAACACGTGAACCAACGTTTTCCTAAATGATTTTTGAACACCAGACTTGTCAAATGTACCACAAAAAATAAGTCCAAACATTATTTTTGTTTTTTGAAGTTAAAAAACTATTTTACTACGTCAAACATAAGATTTCGTTCAAAAATGAGTCGTCTTTGGTATTCCGTTTTAAAAAGTCAGAAAATAACATAATTTTATAATCATTTTTCTAAAAAAGACATTATTTTAAAAGTTTCTCTCAAAAAGAGATGATTTTATCAATGATTTTATCAATGATCCTATGATAGGATCTTATTCACAAAAAAACATAATTTATGGTCCATAAATTATGGACCATAATGGTTATAATTTATATCTTCCGGCAAAAAATTCTTCATGACCTTACTAATTGGCAGTAGAATAATTGGCAGCTCAGACCTACACCACCTAATAGGTTATCTTATCACCAGTTATCTTACGAAGACTAGGTTATATGACCACTTTTTGGACCAAAACATATCGAGGTTTTAATTATTTTACCAAACGTCCTGAGTCAGGGGCCATTGGCAATGGGGGCCACGTCGAATAATAATTCCTGGTACCACAAATGAAAGTGTGGTATTTTATTTCATGTCTCTGTGGGTTACCCATGCAATCAGAAAAAAAAACGGTAAATTTGATGTAATAGGTAATTCTCAAATTAGTGTGAACAGGCAATATTTCAGAGAAAAACACAAGTGTGATTACGGTAATTCAATCTAATTGGATAATTTGTCTTGGGCGATTGTTTGGGACTCGTCTAATCTCCTCCGGAATGAGAATTAATCCAAACATTATTTCTCATGCCAACTAAAGAGAAGAAAAAAAGTAATGTGCTTGACTCATTTAGAACGTCCAGCGGCATAAAGATTCTGTAAGAATCTGAAGAGAGAGAAAAAAAATTACAAATCTGTGATAGGGTGTCCCCACGAAAAATGTAAAAGTTCTACTAGGAATGGAAAACGTGAAAACGAGAATACAATGACGCCGTTCTGGATCATTTTTCATCTCGAAAAAGAGTGATTTAGAACG
The DNA here is from genome assembly GCA_004367875.1 of Oikopleura albicans. Lineage (NCBI taxonomy): Eukaryota > Metazoa > Chordata > Appendicularia > Copelata > Oikopleuridae > Oikopleura > Oikopleura albicans. The sequence goes on from SCLG01000029.1 coordinate 1,665,457, forward strand.
TTTTTATATTCTGTTAAAACAACCGTTTCGATTTTTTGTTCAATAGAACACAAATTTAGAACATTTTTGTGTTCTATTGACAGCTATGTAGAACGTTTTTTCTGTTTAGAACACCATTTAGAACGTTTTTGTGTTCTACTAAAAAATCATCACAGGATTTAAACAAAAAGAACCGTACATGTTTCGAAAATTTGAATAGAACCATAATTCATGGTCCATAAAATTTATGGTCCGTAAATTTATGGTCCATAAATCTTGGGAACAAGCGAGCAATAATGGCTGCATGAGCCATTATTTATTACGATACAGAACATAACGTTCATTTAGAACATTTGTTCTATTGAAAAAATCCAATCAATTTAAACCCCTCGCATTCAAAAAAAAAAAATAATAATAAATAAAAGCAATTAAAAATTTCGAAAAACAAAATTAGACCCAGTGTTTCCATTTATAAAACGCCGGGATTTTTTTTGTTACTTCTAAATTGACGGTAAAATGTTCAAAAAATGATATTTACTACCAAAAATTTCTATTTTAAGCGTGTCCACCCTACTCGTCGGAATGCCATTTGGTACTATTTTGGATTGTACTCAATGCTCACTTTATTAGTCAATTTAAGGTTTTTTTCTGTGGCGATTTTTTTTACAAGTGGAATGCGGCCAACCGCAGAGAATGGCGCAATCGCGAGCGCAAATGGTGAAAGAAATGCGAATCGACCCAGAGCCACTTAAAATTCTCAAAATAATGGGTCCAAGACAGAAAAAAGTTAGTTTCTTTCGATGACGAAAAATGGTTCGAAGTGCCGAGTTTATTACAATAACATCTTGGAATTATCGTCACAACCATTCGAGAAGATTCGAAGTGGGATATGATGAAAATCGTCAATTGTACTACAGAGATAAAGTACGTGCCATGAACAGTAACTTAAATTATTATTCAAAGGCGCCACGATTATTCGAGGCAAACGTTTTTCGGGGAATTTATCGAAGAACTTAGTTTGGGAAAAACGTTTTTGCTAAATTGCATAATAGACCACAGATTCATAACATTTTCCCCAAAAAAATTAGAAATTAGACGCAGTAAAACCATATACTGTACGGGTATAAGTTATATAGTATAACTCTAGAACCGTTCTTGATCAAAAAATCGATTATTCAATTTTCCTTTTTTTTGCGCACACGCCCTACTTATCACGTGAGAATATAATACGTAAGAAAATAAGCCTCTTATTGCGCGAAACGGAGACAAACCAATCACAGCGCAGTTTCCACAGGTCGTAGGTGTATCCTGGGGTAAATACACTGACTGAAACAGAATTAATAAAAACAATTATTATAACTTAAAAACACACCACTGTTTTTGGCATATTTTTGGTATACAACGCAAACTAAAGGGTCACTAAACTTGGTACAAAAAATAATTTCCAAAACGGACACTAACAATTAAATAGAAGAAACATTGCGTGGTTTAGAAAATAAAAGCATGTCTTTTTGCACGTTTTCTTATCTTCCTTATCCGATCATATGTTTTCTAAAATTATCCGTTTTGATGTACAATTCTGTTAACTCATGTACATGTACGTTTTTACATATAAAGGGGTACGCTTTAATCCAACAATTTCGATTCTCACATTTCAAAACCTATTTGTAGTAAATTTCACTACCGAGAACTTGTTTTGCGTCATGTTGTTTTTTCACTTTTCATTAACGATGTCGCCCGCTGGTTAATCCGTTCAAATTTTGAACATTGCTAACAAGTTCACGGAATCTTTACCAGATAAATCAAAATTCAGCTGAATGTCTTCCAAAATAACGACAATAGAAACGAAAAAAAATCTGAATTTTAACCTTCAAATACGTCATATCTGGATTCCTTTTGATTTGTTTTCTTTTTTTCGCGTGAAACTACGTCAGTTCTCTAACTTTGTAAGGCAACTTGTTGAGAAAGGGATTATTATGACAAATACTACAGGTGTATAAATAACATTTTCGGCTCTCATTCTCTATCAAAATATTTTTTGTGGTAAATATTTCTAGCATAATTTCGCGAAATTAGTAATCACAGATAATCATTATTGTTCTCAAATTAAGAGTTGTCTAGTGACGGTTTGTTCCAGATATTGTGTTTCAGAAAGGCAACGACTGAATTTGTAAAATTGGTCGAAAGGAAAAATTGGAGAAAAACAAATGTGGAGAAAGGTCGGAATGGATGAAGGCTATAACGGTGCAAAATAGGTCTTCTCGGAAACTTTAGAATAATAGCCCATATATGGGTTTTCCATTATATTGCCCAATTTTTCTGAACATGAGTGGTTTTAAGGTTAATCGACGCTCAAGATTCCAAATTTTGCAATAATTTTATAACACGTCGACAATTTACCGACAATTTCCGTGTTTTTACTCGAAAAAACGTGAAATTATTGGTTTTAACCAATTCTAAGGTGAGTTCTGGCTGAAAATCAAATAGTGTGCTGGCCGGCCAACTTAGTACGAAATCTGTGCTTAAGGGTTACGAAAAAACAAAAACAACCAAAACACCCTTGATTGACGCACCTAAACGTTCTGATTGAAATTACATGCTCGCTCTTTCCTCCTCCCACTTTTTCTCTTCCAGTTTGATTAGGCGTTTTTAATAAGTTATATTATTCAGCCAGCACCCGTTCTAATCACCGCACCAAGTTCATTGTGGTCGCACCACGAATACGAAAGCGTCATGAATTGAGCGGAACTTAATTGGCCGCACACATTTCAAGTATTCGCCAGACCACAAGACGAAAATTAACTCGCCAATCCGATTAAAAGTAGCTGTTATGCCATGCGGTTCTTCACAATCAAGTATTAATCAAGCAAATTGCGATGTAACCCTAAGCCGTCTGATGACATCCCCTTATTGACCTTACTGATTGACCACTTTCAGTAGAAGTAAAGTATTAAAATTCATTACGGTAATACCAATACGGAATGGACTGAAGATTTACAATAACGGTTATTGCCAATAACTTATTGGGGCTTGGAATAATTGACTCGCTTTGGCTTTCTGAGAGTTAGAAATAACAATATTAAGTTGGAAGCGCCGCCAGCCGGTTCCAACCTAATTGTCCGCGTAACAAAAAAGAAAGAAATTTTGATTTGTTGTTTTCGCGTTGCTATGGTATTTTTTAACTGGCTCAACTAAGCCTCAAGCCGATGCAAAAAAAAGTAATGGGAAAAAACGATAATAAGGAGAAAAATGTAGCTTATGGGTAACACATTCCTACTGGACCTACAGGGGCGATTGGTTATAGCCTATAACTTATAGGGTCAGCCATTTGTGCCGTTATAAGGTCAAGTCATTTTTTTTCAGGTTCTAAGGTGAAGTCCGTTTTTTTGAGTAGCATGCTTTTATTTACAATCATGTATTTTTACGTTTTTTTAGATGAAGACCTCCCCCCGCTGGCACATTTTTCTATAAAATCATGTCTTTTTGATTTTTTCCCAGCATCTTATTGTGGAAAAAAAAATCAGGTTGGTTATAAGGTCAAGTCAGTTTTTTCAAAGTGCGTTAAGGTCAAGTCAGCTTTTTAGACCTTGACCTTATAACCAACCCCCCTGTAAAAATGTAATATAACTTGCCAAATTCCGAAAGCGTGAAACAAGGAACAAAATTTTGGTTTAATTAAAGTAACATCGCCGATGTTACATCGGTTAAGCAGACCAAAGTTATTAAACAATTACTTCACATACGTCAACGGTTTTTTTATACTTTGCAGGCTTAATTGAGCCCACGAATTTACGTCACTTCATGTGCATTCGCAGAGCACAATCTTGAAAGCAGATTAAGACGAAAATTAATACCCTTTGATCTATTATTAATTCGATAATTAGAATATGCGCAATTCTATCAAATAAAATCGAATTACGAAAAAGAGTCGCATTTCGCTTAAAGTGGTTCAAAAATGCAAAATAGAGGATGTCAGGGCCATATAATATATATACCATATATGGTATATAGTTTGGTTCATGATCAGTGAAAGCACGACGGACTTCCTGCGATTATCGTGGAACTAAAGCCAACAAAATTTGCATTTTTTTACTCATTTTAAGTCGGCAGTGAATTAAAGCAATAGTTAAACTCAAAATCAACGTGAGTCGTTTGACTACATAAGATGGATTAACTTCCATTATTGCACTTGTCAATGCATCAGATTTCGTAGATAACAGGAATCTGGCGGCTTTACTGCGTCAGTCTAAACTCGAGTACTCAATTTATCTGGTTTTTAGTTGTAAAGAACCGTTGCCAAATTGCTCTAATGTTAAAAACACTAAAAAAGACTTTACGGTCCATTATGACCGTCCATACGCTGAAATGCGCCACATTTTGGTCACCTGAGTTGCTCGGCTATACAGGGGGGTACTCTTTTAACTCGTAGACGAGTTTTGTGGACTCTCGAAGCCACACTCAAATTTCCATGTCCCAATAACTTCTGATAAACATACTCTCTAACCCCAAAATTTATAACTGTCATCATAAACTACTACGGCATTAATATCCGCCATCAAAGCTTATTCATGGACTTTTGATTGGTTGGTTATTCACAAAAGAAATTTGTGATATTTCGAGTTCTAAGGTGGACTGGTTAACGACCGGTATTTGTCAACAGTTTTTTCTTATTACTCAGGTTATGAGTCGGATTCTATAAAAAATGGCCCATTTTTGGACTGATCTAAAAAATAATAATAATTGCTCAATATCAATGTCAATTCGAAGTTTCGACAACTTTTTCCACGTATTTTTCCAACTTGGCCAAGACGTGTTTTTATCAGCATGATATATCGCTAAAAGTTTCATATTTTGCGAAAATAAAAAGAACCGCATATTGTCTATATCAGCGTGTGACAAGACAATTTAGCTGAAATTAATGCAACGTCTGATTGTTAGCTAGGATCATGTCGAGTAAGATGTTTTTGAGAAACATGACGAGCATGGCTGGATTGGCAACATTGATCTGAATCAAACGTGTAAATTACACGAAATGAGTTTTACCATATTAGAACCGTTGTTTGTTAGACAATACGAGAACGTACAATGAATATCNAAGGTCAAAAAAGGTTTTGAAATGATGTGAACTTTCAATGCTCAAATGTCTATATGGTGACCTTATAGCCACCACCCCTGTATATAGATCTGTAGATGATCTGTTCAACAGAGCAGAATTGATGAGTCTATAGATTATCGGAAATGATGGAAATATCAGTGCGCCCTTTTCTCGATTAATTTCTTGTATGTTTAGGAAATATGCAAATTCTCGCGATTGAATCATAATTCTTTTGGAATGACTTGGATATAATCGTAATTAAGCCTATGTTTTAGGAAATCTAAATATTTTATTCTTCGTTATTTTACGTGTATCACGTTTAATTTCCAACAAATCGAATGACCAGTATAATTGAAGGTTCTATCTAATTGAAGGTATATCTATGTATTTAAAAGAAACAGACATGGCCATTTTTGTATAATTGCCAAAAAAACTGAACCATGAATTGAAATATATACACATCACCGTGTTCAAAAAATTGCGTCTAAAATCCGTACTTGCATTAAAGAAGTTACACCAGTATTTAATGTGAATTTTTGTTGGAAAAATATCTGTATTAGTAACTTATTTTTACCAAAACTTAAAATGCCTGTACCGATTGAAGAAAAAAATGGCATAGTTTATAATTTCACATGTACATGCTCATCGCAATATATTGGAGAATCTGCACGTAGATTACATGTTCGTGTGCTAGAACATAATCGCTTAAAGGACTCTTCAATTTATAATCATATTCAATCTTGTCCCCTATATCAAAACAATCTTAAAGAATTTTGTCAAACGATTGATAATTCTGAAACCGAGGTGATTCCCACACCTATTCAAAAAAGAGAATTTATTAAGCAATTTTTCACTCAAATTGCACAGAGTTCTAATTATTTCCAACGAACGAGACTTGAAGGAGTCGCTATT
>SCLG01000029.1:1671736-1741389 GCA_004367875.1 Oikopleura albicans
ATTCGTTTAAATGATCCAATTTTAAATGATCAAATATTTCACAAAAAAATAACAATTATTTGACCTTGGATACGGGCATTCTATGTAGCGCAATGGGAGCCCGTATTCAAAAAACATTAAAGTGCGTATTTTATTTAAATATTTTAGAATACTGTATAACCTGTAAAATGTTTTGTCTGTGTTTGTCAGTCGCAAAAAATCTTTGAAAATGGAGTAATTCCGAAATATCAGATAATAAATAAAATTATATATGAATTGAAATAATTGAATACACAGGTTGCGCCTTTAACAGGCAGGTTAAAAAACCCTATGTATTTAAAATACAATTTTGTCCTAAAATAACCTGTTTTAGGTCTTGGATAAATCTTAAAACATATACTTTTATACCGTCTACTGAAGCTCAAACAGTGAGCCTTCGGCAAATTGATTTTCGACATATCATTTTGAAGGTTATATTTGTTATTTCGGTATATATTTTATTTAAAATATTTTGTAGTAGAGGCAACATATGTGCAGCCCATCATTGTATTTGAACAACCTAAATTACACCTGGTGCGCTCTTATTTTTTTGAGCCTCAATGTTTCATTTTCCCACTAGTACTCTCGTTTTTCAGTTTAAGAAAGTCCGGTTTTCCCGCCCACGCGCTGCGCTATTATGCCAATAATAACGTATAATTACCAAACAATAATTATTCAATAAAAGAAAAATATTCAATGAGAGCAAATATACTTACCGTTACAAAAAAAATAATAAACGTAACACGTTTATAAATAGCAATGTTTTAACCAGGAAGGAAATTGCTATGCATAATTCACATTTTTTCTGCCAATGTATTGTAATAACTTATTTTTCGAGGCCATTTCTATTTTGAACGGACGGGTTAGCAATTACAAATTCACCACAATAGGATGGCTAGCCGGTTTAAATGCGAAATTCATCAACAAATTCCTTGAACCTTCATAAAGTCCCTTACATACACGTGTATTATTCACTCTAATACACTCCTTGCGGTGTTATGTTATCACCCGTTATTTTGCAGATTTTGTTAAGATTTTGATGACACACTACGCCGCGTAGTCTACGTGGTTATTTTGCATACAAGATGAGGTAATATAGATGCTAAGCCGTTTTTGGTGACTTGTTTTCGCTCAGCGCACTCGCGAACCAAAAAATGCTTAGCATTTATATTACCTCACCCTGTATGTCCCCGTTTGCTCTCTTATTTTGCAGATTTGTTGATGCTGATTTTGCAGGATAACAGCGCATGGGGGTATATCTCAGAGATTTTTTACGGATTTTTTATTTTTGTTTTAGAATCCTGTCTTGAAACTGAACAACAAAACAGAAGACAATTAGAGTGGCCGTAGAAATGATCCAAAATGAAAGAAAAAAGCATAGTCGATGGAATATTTTGTATTTTTCGATATTCAAATAATGGTGACCTTGGCTCGGACTATACATTTATTTTTTTAAGTTTACGTTCGATTCTTAACGAAACGTGAATTGTAATACCGTTCGCAGAATAAACGGTCGAGTAAGCTCCAGCTATCGGCAGTGGCTGGTTAACTAAATACGCTTTGTAAATGTAATATTTTTCGAATTCAAGTAATCGCGAGATTAAACAAGGGGTTATTGAACATGAACCTTAATGGCAACTGATTATTATATGCAGTAAATTTTATAAATAAAAAATGTCATGTTAGACTCTTAATAGGGTCCGTCATTTGGTATATCTCAGAAAGACACCTACAGGGGGTAGTGGGTATAAGGTCGGGCATTTTGGGTGCTTTATGGTGAAGTCAGTTTTTTCAACATGAGCCACGTTTTGTTGGCCTACTTTCAGTTAAGTCATTAAAATATGTACAAGGGTCGCCACATAAGGGCCCATCACAAAAAGGCTGATTTTGCCAATTAAGGGTCGATGGAGCCAAACAAAGGTCCTTTTTCGAGAAAAATAATATTACTCCAAATAAGGGTTGCTGATTTAAGCATTAATTCCTCCGGACATTTTTACTAGTTTTGACCACTTTTTGTCAAGATTATTAAAATTGTAATTTATGATTTTTTCATTAATTTAGTCACTGAGCCAGTATTACACACGATGCGCAATTAACCGCCACCCTCTTAACCGCCACTTTTGCAGTTAACCGCCAGTTAGGAGTCCCACTATTTTCCAGCGATCACGCCTACGCCTTGCGCAGTTCGAGTGGCGAATGGTGGCGGTTAACTGCGCATCGTGTGTATTTGTTTCGTTGTACTTTCTGGGTATGGATATAAATACCGTAACTCTTTATATAAAAAGATTTAAACGCAATTTTATGCCTGTATTTTTAGAAAGAAAAACAGTATCCAATTAAATAAATCTGGCATAACTTTTTTCAGTAAGAGCGAAGACGCTGTTCAATTCTAAATTATATATATTTTGGCTCTTTGGTGGCAAAGGCAAAAAGCAAAAAAAAAAAAACAGAAAAAAAAAATTGAAGACGACCACTATTGCATACAATTACCAAATAGTAGTTGTAATCATTGCCTTATATCGGTTGAGCGAACGCAAAAGAAAAATAAGTTAAGAATCGACAATTTGCGTTAGCTTAACATGGCCTGCCACTAAAATTAGGGCGGATTTAAAAAAGGAACCCAGTTGCACCGGCTGCACCTTGTCAAGGGTTTTTCATCTAAACAATGGCTAACTTTCACAAAACAATGTCATTATTGTTCTTTTTGCATAACTTATTGACTAAAATTTTGCATAACTTTTCGCATAACAAATTGACTAACACAATTCACGCGCTCATGAGTTCAAAATGAAAAATTGCACGGGTATGACTTTCATTTTGGATTTTGTTTTCAATGCGTGTGTTCAGGGGTTAAGCTAAAGAACCAATTTGTTTTTCTGAATTACGTCTTTTTTAATGAAGAGGGAAAATCTCAAACATTTCTTATGCAGCAATTTAGACAAATAGGGTTCTTGGGCTTAACCCCTGAACACAGATTGAAAAAAAAATCCAAAATGAAAGTCAGACCCGTCCAATTTCTCATTTTAAACTGATGAGTGCGTAACTAAACATTACGTAATATTTTTCAAATTGCGCAATTCAAAAGCCTGATTTCGCTTAAAGTAACACTATTTGAATTTTTTTCGATTTAATCTACGCCCTACGGTAGGGCCCCTACCTGCTTAAAGTAACAGTTTTCGCTTTAAGTAACAGTTTTCTTGTTCATTTTGGTGTTACTTTAAGCAGTTAGGTGGTGTATAACAAAAGTTCATTAGTTCATGCAAGAATCAATTTAGCTAAAAAAAGTAAAATAAAGACAAATTATTGTATAATTAACTACAAGGTTTACCCGTGTTTATTGATAGATTTATTTTAAACGCCAGGTGGGTCATTAGTATTCATTCCGCATATGTTCGACAGTAATTGTAGGAGGTTACCTACTTACTTACATAATAGTATGTTTCTTACACGTGCACGTCGTTCTTCTATCTTACTATTAGTATTACGTTTTTGGCATAACAAGCATTTATGCAAAACTTTGAAATCAATAATTACATTTCGCTCAAAATTGAACTTGAAAGTATGGCAAAAAATAGCAAGATAAATACCCAGGGCGTAGGCGGAAAATGAGGAAATATTACAAAGTGTAATAGATTTCCATTTATAATAGAAATTCCCGTAGTTTACAGGCAAGGAGAAATGTCAGAAAAAACCTGTCGAAAATGTTTATATGGAAATAAAGATTTAATTATCTGTTTGAATTATATAACAAATGAAAAGCGTAAATTATCAAAATTGTCATATAAAACGTGTTATTTTGTTGAAGATCTGAAGCTATAAAGTAAATAGGTGGTTTTGGTAGTATACTACCACATCCAATTAAAAAGGTTAATAAACTCAATTATTTAAAACTACACCAAAACTGGACTATTGTTGACCAGCAGTACGATCGAACTGCCACTTTAGGATATGCTCGAGCTTGAATTTTCGGTGGCGGATTAGCCGTATTTCCATGTCTTGACGATGGACACAAGTGGTCAACAAGTGGTCAAGGAGATAATGATATTGTGGATATGACAGCCATGAACCAAATACATCTGAGACCTTAAGAATACAATGCCGCGGCGGTCCTTTTTAAATCGCCTTATGCTAGTTGGACCTATTTTAGTTGCCTACTAACAATGTATGTGTACTGCAAATATGAGAAAAATGCAAGTTTTGCTGTTCATAGAATTTGAATGAAAATCTTGTCAGGTTCATTTAATGTTTTTTGAAAATAGTGTCCTTTTGACGTTTATTTTGTTATAACAGTGTATACAGGGGGTCTCAAATTAAGAGACACCAAATTAAGGGACATTTTTACCAAAAAATTCAAATTATGGGACGCTTTTTTTCAAAAGAAGAGTCAAAAAGTTCAAATTAAGGGAAAAAAGTGGACTAAAAATAGAAAACCGTCTCTTAATGGGAGATCTCCTTATAATTAAAGTATCTGCCTATAATTAAGTTATAATTTTATCATTTTGCTTTTTGATGAAAATATATCGTGCTCTGATTCATACAATGCAAAAAAATCAAACTTGTGTTAAACATACATATAATTGAGATGATTCACGTATTGCAGACCCTTAATATGGATGATTCACTTGTACAGTAAAGATAAAGAGAGGGCGCCACCACAAAGGAGACAAACCAATAACAGCGAAGGATGTTGTTAAGGGGGAGAATGAACTATACCACACGCAATTCAAAAAATATTAAACCCACGTTATTTTCGACGTTATGGGCTAAATTTAATAATACAAAAAGAAGAATTCATTTGAGAATTAATTCTATACTCAATATTTTTGGCAAATAATTTTTTTTCTATTGTTAGCATTAGAATTGTTAGCATTACAGTTATTGTGATACTTACACAAAGGAGTTTTCTGGAGTCGTGGAAGAAGTAATGAAAATTCGACTTTTCACGTGTTTCATCTTTAGGTTACCTCAAGACTTAATTATTTAATCATTCCAATGTCATGACCGAGAATTTATTAACAAATTTCCATTGAGCGCAGGATGACATCCCGTGGGGGGTTAGTTGAGTGTACATTCTTGACGTGTACTAATTCACAAAGTACTGCGGTGTTCGTGAGGCACCATTTTAATCGGTTATTTCTGTAAAATATTTCTTAATATATCGTGCTGATCATATTAATTTCTACAAAAGAATAATATACAGTCCTTATTCTCAATACGGACGTTTTTTGTGGAAAAATGGACCTAAAACAGCCGAAAAATGGACACTTTCTGTCAATTCACTCCAATAAGGACGAAAATAAAAAAACGTCCGTATTGAAAGTAAGGACTGTAACGTATCATAGGAATACCCTTCCTTTAATAAAATAATCAAAACAGTTTTTCATCATGAGTGTAAGATAATGACGAAAAGCGTATACGGGCAATTAATAAATAATTTATTTTTATAATGTAAGGTTCTCGGCATTTCAATTCAAACAGCGTTATTGAAATAAAACAAATTGATGTTGTTGTGAATAGGCCAATAGGAAAGACTCTCTTGTATACTGATTTTTATTAGAAAATGATATCACATGGCGCTGATTGGCTACTTTCTCTTGTGTAATTCTACCCAGTTATGTTTATCTGCACAAAAGCTGTTCAAATTTGAATGGCGAGAAGTTTATAACCACAGTTTTTCATGAATATGAACCAATTATCGAAGAGATCTCGTGATATATTATCGTACATTATCATACCTTATCAAATATAATCACATATTATCATGTTATTTCTATAATCTTCATACCATCAATGATAACCTATCATTGATAGCCAATCACACAGTTATTTGTTCTGGCGTAAATGCTTTTTGGTGGTTTTTCAATAATCTGCAAAATTTACGAAAAAACAATCAATTGCAAAATTCTTTTTGGCGACAAACCTTTTCGACCTTGGGTATGAAGTCGGGCCGTTTGCTTACAACGTTAATAAATGGGTCATTAATAACAGATCAACAGTCCAATCTATTTTCGCATCAAATTCAATTTCGTTGCAGAATACACAAACCGTGTTGTCTTGTGAGAACCAAATTAAAAAAGGTTCAGTGTTAGTAATTAATTAGGTTTTAACACGATTCATAATTCTAAGGAACATGCACGTCTCGGCTATTTGTTTAATATCTATTCATTAACGCTTGCATCAAGTACACCACATAACTAGTTATCTAAACAACTGTTTTGCTGAAAAAGTATTAAGTTAATTGAATTTTGTTAAGATAATTGGGTAGGTCATTTGGTATGATAATTGGTAATCGCGATACGTTTTGGTCCAAAAAGTGTTAAGATAACTGGTTAGGGGTGTATATTCATTCTGTTGAGTTGACTATATATAGTATTAACATTAAATGTTAACTTTATAATAAGTTAAACTATCTTTTGTTTTTAACTTAACTGTGGTGCGGGTTTTGGGTAGCTAGCTACCTATTTTCACTTTTAATTTCTATATAAAAAGACCTGGTGTCGATAAATGAAAACGGACAAAGGATTTATAATCTGTAACTAAATCCGCATTTGCTCACCCGGTTTTGCATCCCCTACGCCTTAATGTTTCCCATCCCATCTTTCAATTTTATATTTAAATGCGAATTAACGAGGAACTGTTTGTGATACATGAAAATGGGCAACGAAGTAAGCATCTATAAATGATAGCTATAAAATGCACCGTTTGCTATAAGTTTGATCGCTGCACTTGCAAAAAAAAATCAGATCAAAAATGACCCATTTAAATGTGTATATAGTATGGTCTGTTCGTCTGGCTCCCAATTCGTAATTACGAGGAACTTGTAAATGCCCTTAAAAATCATGACTAAACAACAAATATGTATAGATTTAGATCGATGTCCATATTGTTGTGGTATCAAATCAGTGCAATACAACTAACGGGCCACTCAACTTGGGCATATTTTTGGAGCTTTGGTCCCCGTTTGCCTGTTTGAACAATTGCCAAAACAGGCTAAACACGGGTTGGGTGGAAATATACCTGCCGTTTGCCTTTGATGCAATCGAAATCTAAAATAATTGCTTTACTTGGAAGCAAAACAAATTTGTCCATTATTTGGAAGGTAAATATTCATATAAACGTATGATTTCGCGAAACGCACGATTTGCAAAACGATCATAGTATGTATTTCAAAGCATATCATATTATTGGTCGATGCATTGATGGGCATAGACATCAAGAAAACTGATGGACCCCTAAAACGACACAGTCTGAACTTGTATAAAGTACAAACTAGATAATTTATAATGGGAATGAAGTTGTTTTTGAAGAGGGGGAATTTAATTCGAATTTTATCGACGAAATCCTCCAATAATATTTTTTACGGTAACATTTATTAGTACATGAAGATAAAATATTAAGACATTTCGGTAATTTGGTGCGATAATGTGACACTTTTTGGCAAACAGATGTCATATGCGAGAACGTGACACATAAAATACGTGACAGGTGTGTACGATAACGTGGCATGAGAGTACAGTATGAGGTATAACTGTATCTCGCTTTTATAGTTTTTAAGCCTATTATGATACAAAATTTGAGAGAGCGAGAAACACGTTATTTTACCTCATACTGTATCTCACTTTTTGGCAATTACAAGTGTCACGTTCTCGCTGTATAATTTTATGGTACACTGAAAAATTACAATTTTTTTACGATTAATTTGGTTTTGATGGTTATAAGGTCGGCAAATGCTGATAATTATCAATTCGAATTAGGATGGACACTCAAGGATACATCAGTTAATGACGTCCTGAATGTTGAAAAAAAAAAAATCAAAATTTGATGCTCATTATTTTTCTGCGATTTTTTAGGCATAACACTAATGTTATATGGCAGTGATGAGATAACTATGCATGATAGTGGCATGGTATTTCCACTAATCGGAAATAAAAAGCGCCGATCGGAACTGTTGCTATTATCGGCTGAAATTGATGGATGTAGGTGAGCACGTTGACGAGAATGAAGCTTTAACTGTGGGAGGACGTTTCCGATCAATTTCACTCAAATAGCATCCGTTATCCATCAATTGACGCCGCTGATCGTATCAAAAATCAGATAACACGAAGGAAATACATAAAAATGAAATAGACTTTTTTTTCGGGATTGATCACCAAACATGTAGTACTATATTTTAGAAAACAAACGATCAACTTTTTGCTAAAATCTGAATGTTTTACATTATCATACATTGTCATACATTATCATACATTGTCATACATTATCATACATTGTCATACATTATCATACATTATCATACATTATCACAAATTATCATACATTATCATGCCATTTTCATCTATAGTTAAAGACACCCTGCGCCGTTACGTTGCAACTATCACTCAAAAATCCGCAAGGTAACCTACAAAATCGTGACAGCTGAAAGATAACAGCGCAATGCTCAAAACAAAAGTTAGAGATTCCGGTAAAATTGGCCGAAAAGCCGCAAGATAACGAACGGAAAAATTTGCGAGATAAGGAGGTGTATCAAATGTGATTTTGGTCTGTATTTTAGATTTAAAGTCTCAATCGTATGTGCTGGTCATCATTGCTTTCAATTTTTGGCGAAAACGATGAGGACAGGTGGAAATTTGATGCATTTTAAAGAATTTTTCGTTGTATAAAATGAGTGCCAATGAAAAAAGTTGTTTTTGCATCACGAAAATAGTACATATTCGGCTGAAGGAATGTATATTGGCTGCACGTTTTTTTGAAAGTTCTAAAAGTTCATTCTCATTTAATGTTTCAAACTTTCAATTAAATGTGCTTCTGTCTTATGTCATCCCTAAACTCTCATGCTCAGCTCTAAAAATGACTTTTGAAAGGCTTTGAATAAAAGTGTTAATGTTTTCGCATACCACATTGCAAAGTGTTTTAGAACGCAACTGTTGTTTCGCGAACACATAATTTGCACATAATCTACAGGTGAAGTAAGGCCGTCAGTATTTGCGAACAAAACAGAAATCGAACATAAAACAATGAAAAAAGGCTACTCACCAAATAAGTTATATATTTTAATACCGTACAGGGGTGGTTATAAGGCAATAGATTATAACAAACCATTTAACGTCATGTACAGTACCTACGCCTATTACAACCGTTT
The DNA here is from genome assembly GCA_004367875.1 of Oikopleura albicans. Taxonomy (NCBI): domain Eukaryota; kingdom Metazoa; phylum Chordata; class Appendicularia; order Copelata; family Oikopleuridae; genus Oikopleura; species Oikopleura albicans. The sequence goes on from SCLG01000029.1 coordinate 1,680,894, forward strand.
TTTGCCTAGAAACTGGTCATTTTAAGACTTTGGAAACTGTTGTACGTATGCTTGGTAGCTAGCTACACGGTTGTCTGGTTATAAGGTCACAAGGTGTGACCGTTATAAGATTAAGTCATTTTATTTGCACTTAGGTCAAACCATTTTTTTTTCAAGATAAATCATGTTTTTTTTTGTCATTTTTTGTCATTTTTTGGGTGAAGACCTCCCCCGCGGGCCATATTTTGTGGGGCAAAATAATATCTAAAAAAAAATAAATGGTTATAAGGTCAAGTCATTTTTTGAAGTGCATTAAGGTCAATTCATTTTTTTTCAGCTTGACCTTGTAACCAGACCCCCTGTACGCACTTTAACTTAAATTCTAAATAAACGGGAAACCGTTTGTGACAAATTCAAATGGATTAATACTCTATAATTGATTCGACGTATGTAGAAGTTCTACGCTGTCAATGGGCAGCTACCCAATATGAGTACGACGGAATGAATTTTTGTGATTACAAAAAGTTAAATTTGTACCATTAACCACCTCCTATACCTAAATGCACCGAACTTTCACATCAACAAATAGGTATCAAGCTTGGATTGGTGTACAAATAGCCAACTAGTGCCTGTGAATCGCACTCGACTGTCTTGACCTTGCCGAAAATTCGTCGGAAAATCGCACTTGAATATTTTTCGACTGAAGAATGCACTTGAAGAATTTCCATCCAACTCCAATATAATTTGGAGAAACGTATCCGATATAAGTTATGTCACACATACATTGTTCATATACGCAGCGTGAAATTGAAAAAAATGATGACCAGAAAAAAAAGACTTTCAGCTCGCGGCGGAATGCCCTTATTCAGTGGCTTCAAATTTTAGTTGTACATTTTTGTTTTTTTGTAGTTTTTTTTAATAATACGTTCTAAACATGTACAGTTATTTTTTATGAAAAAAAAAACACGACAAATGAAATGCTGAATTACAATAGTAATAAACGGACCTGACATTTCTAACGCGCATTACCACTAAACGTCACTAAATATGAAGTGATAGTTGAAAATAAATAAGGTCACGATTTTTTTTGTCGGGGAGCTATTCATGTATTTGTGTAGTATAATTTGTTCTAGAACTTGTAGAATTTATCTGAAAAGTTATTTTATAATTTTTTCTAGAAAGTGCTTCTTCGCGTTTCTTCGTAAGATAACTGCCTACGTCGTAGACGTAAACGCTGAAAAACGATTTCACCAGATACCGCCACAGTCATTTTTTTCTAAAGATACACAACCGCTCAGTGTGTGGGCGGAAGTCCCCAAAAACGTTTTTTCTGAAATATTGCATGACAAGTGTAAAAAGTTTTGCAATGTAACTGCGCATCCTGTGTATATCCTATACCATATACTTGTTCCACACAACGAGCCATACACTCCTTGAGGGTTTATGTGCCCACTAAGCCCCGATGGATGGTTTATGTGCCCAGTTTTTCAGGAAAAGTTTTCCAGGAATCCCGCCCACGCATGAGGGTTTATGTGCCCACTGAGTCATTTGACTTAAATCTCTTTTTTTATATCAACCGACAAGTGATAAGTTTTTATTTTTTTGTCATTTTGAATTAAGTTTTGTAATTTTACGTTTTACAAAAATATGTTACAAAAATATGTTATATGTACAGTTTATGCACCGAATTTTTATACACATCTAGAACGAGCCCGACCGCCGGTTTATGTGCCCAAAAAAATTTCAGCAAAGTTTTTCGCCTACGCTTGCGGGTTTATGTGCCCAATTGCGGTTTATGTGCCCACTTTTCAGGTCGCGAAATGGGCACATAAACCCTCAAGGAGTGTATTCAATACAACCGCTAAAACCGGCTGCAATTATCTTTGTGTATTTTCATGTTTTTTTAGATTTGCTATCACGAAATAAGAAGTGAATAATAATTTACTAGAAATAGTATAAACGTCATATATTACGCAACCAAAATTTTTTCAGCAACCCCATTGTTTATTTTGACTGTTTCAGGGAATTGTTTTGGAGCACTATGCGGTTGGACTCTCAAAACATTTTCAATCACGAAAATTAGCATATACTCGTTTCCGTGTTTGTTATTACGCCAAGCTGCCAAATTTACCGCAAGCCAATGGGTTTAATCAATATTTAGAGCACATGATTGTTCTTGAAAAAAACGGATAGACTTTAACTGTCACATGTTTGGACAAGCAAATGCACGGCTATAAACTTAACTACAATTTCGAAATTGAAGAAGATTGTCGGGGAACTGAAAAAACAAACAGCCCTAATAATTACCGCGTATGTACATCCACTGCGCCGTTATATTTCACCATTTATCTTTTATTTTTGCTAAATATCAATAAAAGAAAAAACGTTTGTGATAGATGAAAACGAACAAATAATTTAACATCTGTAATTTATTGTTATGTTTTTGGTTATATTGAAAATGTTCGAATTTTAGCGCAAGGCAACTTATGCGTCATTGTGCAGGATTTTTTAGATTTATTCTCTCAATTAATAAAACAATGTTTCTCAAATATAACAGAATGTGCTAAAAATAAAGATAAAAACAAACACACTCATTTTCGGAGAAAAAAACAGGCGTTTTCCACAAACACTTGGCACAATGCCATTTTTCAGCAAAAAGAAATGATGAAAACTAAAAAACTTCTTTGAAGGGTATGCAGACATTTTATTGTTAATAAAAACAGTACCAATTGAACATTGTCCTGACAACTACAAAATTATATTCCAGTTATAAATTTTTTTGCAGATGTGACTAGTTTTTCGAGCCTTTTAATCTTAATGGAAATCGGCCCGAGTTTCATTTTTCCACAGATTCTAAGACAAATATAAATTGGGGGTATTTTTCAGCGCAAACGATTGGCTCATGATTTGTCACTAATATTAATCTTTCTAATATTATCGCTATTGTAACCATTTGTCATGTATACCCCAAACATATGCGGTTTTATTAATCCCATATTACGTGAATTACTGGCGTAGTGTGTACAAATCAAATGTGGGGGGCTGGTTTCAATATTGCCAAGCGGAACGGCCAAAGCGGCTTTAGAATGTAAGGTTTTCCGACCCGAATAAAATAATAACGTAATCGATGAGAAGTGACACTTTGTTTCTATTCGTATTTTGCTTGGGAGAAAAATTGCCCAAACGCCCAACGCTCCCAACACTGTTTCTAATGGAACTTTTGCATTTTTTTTACAAAACTTTTTAATAAATAATTATAATCATTTTGTTCCTATTTGAAAAACAGGAAAGTTGTGTAAAATAGGAACGTTTTGTAAAAAAATACACATTGCTCCTATACTCTATTTTTTCTTTTTTTCAAAATAGGAACAAAGCGCCTACACCCTAATCGACTTGGCCTGTTTAGCAGCCTCAGCGACGAACGTAAGCGTTTATGCATTAATATTTAAAAAAGTTATTGGTTTCGTAAGATTTTTTTTTTGCATCTAGCATTTTTACCCGGGATTAGTAGCACACTTTCGGCCTCGTATCCAAATCGTTACGGCCAAACGGCACGACCCAAGGGACGTCAATTAGGGGGCATTACAAAATTTGAATTTGGACAACTTCAAATGAAGAACAATTTCAGTCTGATCAGTTCACAGGACGTTCCATTTATAACCAATGTATTTCATAAAATCGATGAGTTTGAAACAACATTACAACAATGAATTGCCCGCTAAGATAAATTTAGGACCTGTTAAGTTATTAACTTAAATTAAGTTAAGTTAAGACATTTTTAACTTCAAGCAAAATGAACGAATAAATGGATTCGGAAAAAAATAAAATTTTGTGTTAAACTCATCGATTTTATGGGAGACAAAAACTATACACTGTATGTTCACTGAGAAAATTAACACACCTATTCTGTTTTTAATTTATTTTAGATTAACAGAAACAAATTTAATAACATAGATTTTAACGGGATAAAAGCATTACACCCCCTGCGCAGTTATCAGGCGGGTTTTGGCACAAAAAATCCGCCTGATCACTGCGCAAGGCGCAGGCGGAAAAGTGAAAAGATTTTTGGGGAAAAAACCGCCTGATAACAGGACGAGCGGGCCCACCCGCCTGATAACTGGAAGTCTGATAACTGCGCAAGGGGTGTATTTTGAACTATTATTTTTTTAAACATCTATTTTTGGGAAAAAAACAACGTAAACTTGTTATTAATTCTACTTCAATTAAGATTTTACATGTTAAAAAAATGTTTCATCATGATTTCCGGCGTGAAGGAGTACGATCAAAAATAGCACAGAAAGGTCACTAGAAAGAAGTGGCAAGTAGCTTTAGTTGCGAGCGTTGCTTAGCATATTTGCTTCGTTACATATTTTCGACGCTCCTTCAACATTTTTTTTTATTTTCAGTCCCTTCCTGTTTTTCCCTTGTATCAAACGGAAGAATCGAACGGCGAATTTGCATGCACGATTTTCAGAAGTGTAAACAGGATGGATCATTTGCGAAGTTCAATGAAAGCCGTCATTTGACTATTTTGTTAGTAAAGCACGGGGACGCATTATGCACATTTTATTTTTTTTTGCAAAGTGATAATACATTTATCGGGGGCCTGATCAGAAAAAAACAGACACAAGTTAGAGCAATAAAAAGTCATAAATTCTTGTCCATGATCGTACATGTAACATTATATTGAACCAGGGCTTATACAGCCTGAATAAGCAGGTTAGATCTTAAAAATACGATAAAAATATATAGTTTGGATGCCCGGCCGCATGTGGCCAGCTACGAGGACATTCGACCACAATCGTGCAAAATGCTATTTCACTGTGTAAAGCGCCAACATTTTTTTTTTATTAAAAACCAGTTTGTATTGACCAAATCAGAAAGTAAAACCCAATTCCCAATAGCTATTATTTACGCGCCTTTTTCGTATTTACGTCATTATATGCGTATAAGCTATTTGTCTTTACATGCCCCAATCTACAAAATTGTCTCATACAGTATAATCATTTTGTCTAATTTAATATAATCAAGATTAAAAATGTCCGTATAAAACCGAGCTTTTTAATCTTGAAAAATAAGTCGACGATGTAACGCCGGGAGCATCAGCTCCTGTCTACGATATACTTTATACTTTAAAATAAATGTTGGCCAAAAACGTTATGTCTTTTTATTGCGCCAAGACCTGGACACTTTTCTCTTATTCAAGTTTTACTCGAGGATTGCAATTTAATATCAAAATATAGCTGGTCGACCACACATGGTCAGCTACGTGGTCACTGGACAATAAACGAGAAAAATTTTTGAATTTATAACGTATAAATTATACGGTATAATGTCGGTCATTTATTCCAACCCATATCCGGGTCTACCCCTTATACATAATTTATGACCTAATTTCTGTTTTCATTTTTTTGATGTTTCGCAACAAACGTTTTCGTAGAACAATTATGCGGACTGTGACACTGCGTCTCATGGGCTGTATGCTACACATTTTCATAATTAGTAGTAGCGTAACAATAAACAAATTGTTAAACACGTCTTATGGGACACTGTTGGAAACAAAAATGAAATAATCTAAGTGAGTAACGTCCTTGTAATTCAAATTAAAAAGTGTAGCAAATTTATTTCAGGATGTTGTATTACGTCAGTTGAAAAAGTTGCTTATTTTGCCCAAAAATTTTTTACCTTAATCTTCTATCACTTTTATAGCAAATTATGTCTCGATAAAATACACCACTCAACACCCAAGCACGATTATTTAGATTATTTTTGGATCTGTATCACGGATCTGGACGTTTGTCCAGATTTTCATTTACTCTTTTCTAACTGTTCGTAATTTCTCAATATAACCAAATCGATGCTTCTGAGTCGACTCGGCATACCATGGGTACTATCGAAAACCCCCGACTACTTTCGGACACTTTTTGGTCGATTTCACCACAAAAACCCAAATTCACAAACGGTTAACCGGTCGATGTAAGGGGTTCATTTTTTGCAGGTTTGCGAGCGGTTTATTAGTTCCCAGTTTTGGAAAAAATCACGTCAGAAAAAAATCTCTACAGAACTTTAAGGAACTAAAAATAAAAATAAAACTAATGACATAGTCGTGTTCCTTGATACCTGAAACCCCTCGCAGCGAGGGCCTCGCTACAATGGAGAAACCGGAAATTTTAACCGGTTTTTCACTGTACTTACGGTTAACCAAATTGGCTGGAAATACCGGAATTCTTATTGTTTGAAAATATTGAGGGCGTCAGCTATAACCGTTTCACCAAAATGGGTCATCTTACGCCTAAAATGGCCGCAAAAAAGCCTTTTGGGACTAAAAGGCACGGGGTTCCTAAGAGTTAAGGTTCGGCTAGAAGCATAAACCGTAGTCAAGATTTAGGAAATAAAATTTTCTCAGTTTATCTTAGTGCACCTGTTTCGTTAATTGCCATTTTCGTTCATCAAGTATATTTACCAAACAATCAGCTTGTTATAGACCTGTCAAGATAAGCGTAGAGCAACTATCGAACGGTACATCTTAGTTAATAAATATTTGTGCTTTTGATGAAACATCGCATAATATTATGCACGAACAACATTATTTATTCCTACTTTAAAGCGTATTGTGTTTTTCCGTTTGATTATCAACTTGAAACATTTCCAGATCGGAACATGTTTGTAACATATTGTACACCACCTAAACAGTTATCTTCTGGTCTGTATCTTCCGGTCTGACAAATATTTTGTCAATTGTTTTTTTTTATATTCTGTAACTTTTTGGCCTACGCAGTTGTCTTTCAACCAATTAATAACATATTTTGTCATTTTTTGGCTACGAACTGCGCAATTATCTTTTAATTTAGTTTCGAAAAACGTAGTTATATTCTAGGGTTATATTGCATAGGTCATATTTCAAGGGTCATATTTCTATGGTCATATTTTTAGGTCATTAAATACGTTTTTAATACATATTTTAGTTTATACTTATTTTTAACATATTATTTTATAGTATTGCACAATACTACTTTTCAAGTAAACGAATTTTAGCTATTTATTTTTTCTCAAGTGCGTTAATAGTAAATTCTGACGTTTTCGGGCATTTATCATTCGCCCTTCTAAATTGAGTAAACAGTTTTGAAGTGAGTTAACGCTTTTTCACTATTGCTTGTGCTAAGTACCGGTCATGTTGTTTACTAACATTAGTTTCGTCAAAAACGCTATAACGGACGTGCTTTTCCAGGGATTTTTTCGATTTGCCATTTAAAATATCCGAGAACTAGACATTGTTTCTGTTACCAAAAGTGTGGCCACTAAGTATACAAATCGGCCTGAAAATGTAACCATACCAATTTTATGATACAAATTTTTATTTTTACGTACATGTTTTTACGTACATATTTTTACGTACATGTATATGTTTTTCATAAACTAGATATAATTTCACGACTGTGCAGTTATAATAAATCGAACCGTCTGTTAAAAAAAACTGAAAAAAAACTGACGTAAATTGATTAGAAAACCTGAAGGCGAAAACTGTTGAAATAAGGGTTAATGATTACAATATGGTATACACGGGGTGCCAAGTAAGGGTAGATGTCCAAAAACTAGACCTACCCTTACTTGGCGCTTCCCCAGTCTCATACAGCCGAAACGTATGCAATAATTTATACTCACCTAGTAAATATTTAATTTTGGATTAGCTATTATCAATTATTCAAACGATGAAAAAAAAAAATGCTTTAATTACAAAATTTATTTATGGTGATTCTCTAGATTTTAGAATGCGATATCAATATTGACTTTTGACTAATTCAAAAGCAACCGATTATTTGCGACTGATATTGATAATATGCTTTAGACTTTGACAGAAATAACTTTACGCTATAATTGAGTAAGGGTTGAAACCGTCGGTTTAAGGACCGGTCAGTCATATTGACAATATGATATTTCAGAATATTTCAGCTTTAGGGGAGAAATAGTTTTGAACGCAAATTCAATTTGGAGAAGATTTACGTTGTAGAAAATACATTAGATGTCTTATTTAGTGTAGTTTGTCATATAGGAAAATAAATTATTCTTGTTATATTGTTTCCCTTTATTTAAAATAGATCTTTGCGTGAGGACCCTAAAACTGAAGATCACGTGAACGCGTTACACGAGGAATCTGAGGAGACGGGCCAATCAGAAAACAATGTGGATTAAAAACAATCTAAGTGTATTCACACCAAATAAAACATTTCTCATTTTTTGGGTAATCGAGTAAAATGAAAAGTACATTTTATATCGTTTTTTAAACAATAATACAATATCAATAATAAAATAACGCCGCTGGAATCAATGTATAAGTTTGATACAAAAATGACGGGCTTTCCTAATTTAGGGACGTCATATTCCATGCTACGCGGTGACACAATGATCACGTTTAGCGTAGGTACAAGGCGATGGGCAAATAGAGCATACGGTCAAATAAAGACCGTCCAATAGAGGCTTTGTATGGGATTTTATATTTCTTTCGACGAATCTAGAGTGGGTTTGCTATGACCTTAAAGCCAAATAAGGCTACATTTGACATTTGCTGCTAAATCCAATCAATTTAATCCATATTGATAATCGTATTCGGCCTTATGGTTTTCTCCAAAAAGTAAGCCTGAATACGTTTGTCCATTACACAGTATGTCCATTACACAGCTCAAGAGTGGACCAAATTTCGGGGGATTACCCTTGCGTCAAAAAATAAAAAAAGATCTATTTCGATAGTGTCGTTGCTAAACGACATGCTTACATTTGAAATTTATCTAAAAACGAGCAAAATAAACCCGTACACCCTATAGTAAATGAGCTCCCGCTTCGTCAGGAAAGACAAAGTGCTATTCTTATCCGATTTCGACTAGGCCAAATGACCTTTCAATTGTAGTTCTCAAGTCTAATTATGTCATAATAGGCAAACTCTTGTCTTGGCTTCAATCTGGCATCTAAAAAAACGTAGAGAGAGAAAGAAAAAAAAAAACAGAATAAAGCACTCCCGATTAGGTCACTCCGGGGATCGGATATACAACCCGGCTTCGAATATTATCGAACGAGACCACGTTCACATGTGACCATAATTGGTTCACCTGTATACGACTGCCGCCAAACTGCACGGAAAGAAAAATGCAAACAATAATAATCATTTTAACGACAACAAATGCATAATGAGGAATATTTTTTTGAAATGTGTGGAATTTTACGTGCTAAATCACGTTTTTATCACATATAAGTAACAATGCGCATAATGCGTCTAAGTAATAGAATATTTAAACCAACTTAGGATCTTATAGTTAATTAGGTTAGGGTTTACGATCAAGTTCCAGTCGCTGTTGCAAATAACGGTGAAGAGTACTTTCGCGACCATCTTTGGTAGCGAAAAAACCCATTTATGAGTACTTTTGCGACCACACCATTTGGTTGCAAATTGTTGTTCAAAATATGGTTTCGCGACCACATGGTCGCAAAATCGTGTGTTAAACAAGGTTTCGCGACCATTTTTTTCTACTTAAAAACAGTGGTCGCGAAACCATTTTTTAAACAACAATTCGCGACCAAATGGTGTGGTCGCAAAAGTACTCATAAACGGGAGCGAAAGTACCACACTCCCAAATAACAGTCCGTTGATGAACAAAATCAACAAAAAGTCCTCAGAAAATTACAGAAAATCGCAAAACTCTGGGGGTCTGCAATTCCTCAGCATAACATGCAGTAATCGTACGGTATGTTTCAAAGTTTACAACAAGCTGTCTTTTGAACATGAAATTATAGTATGTCATGAGAACACAGGGAAAAAGTTTTGGACTTCAATAGTGCTCGAACGTATTAGCGCAAATCTCGAAATAAACTTTTAAAATGTGGAAAATATGGTTCGACTGCTTTAAACAAGGATGAAAATGCAACAATTTAAGGCTAATAAGGATAATGTTACTAAATTACGATTTCCAGACTGTTAGCAAGAGTCTGTTACCGTAGTATACCCTAATTTACTTGACTTAGACACCCTGAGGTATAATTGTGTGCGATTTTCGCCTCACCACTAATTTTGGTCAATGATTATTTAGGTCAGTTATTTTTGTAAGCCAACGATATCCATGTACATACTATGTTCTACATATTTATATAACATGAAAATAGGTCTTGATTTTCTACTCGGAAATTATATATTTATAGCGGAGTAATTATAGGGATGTATTTTTGCATTTGTTGTTATTAACCCTTTTGCTCCCAAATGTTTCTCTTGGACTAATGGATATTCCCAAGATTTATATGTTTTGGCGGGAGAGCTCAAGACGATTCTCAAAATGACAGAGAAGGTTGTAAACGGTCGTAATTTTTTTGAGATATTTTTTTATACTTTTTTTTTTGCTAGTTATGACTGTCTAATTCTTAAAATAATAAGTGACGGTATTGCAACTAACCTTGTGTATATACATCACCTAGCCAGTTATTTTAACACCAGTTATCGTAACAAAATGGTGTTATCTTATCGTATCGAAATTTTTAATTATCTTACTAAATGCTCTACCCAATTATCTTAACAAAATTCAATCATCTTAACAGTTTTTGAGCAAAGCAGTTGTTAAGGTACTGATTAGGTGGTCTAGTTAGCAAGGTTAGGGTTTAAAATAAACTTCCAGTCTTTATTGCACGTAACAGTGCGTAAATCATCAAAATGCTTAAGACATCGAAAAAAGCCCCGATAAATTATCAGAGTTAATAATATGAGTCAAATTGTATGAGTTCAAAGCAGTAAAATTAGAAATCACGGTTATTGTTTTTTATATCGTCATAGTTTTGCATGGCAATATCTTTAATACTGCACACGCTTGTACTACAATGTGGTCTGGCACTTGCAATTTAATTTCTGTTATAATTTCCATATTATACAAAACTTGACCGCCAAATTTGTATTTGACCATTTTGGAATTTAAATGAATAAGATTACGATTTTATTGATGGTCATAATCATCACTAATAATATCTGATTTGAAAGACAAAAAAAATGAAAATGCTGACATAGTAAACGAAATGCAATTAATATTGAAAGAAAATTATTATATTTTTTTTTTCTGATTATGATGAAATTATTTTTGGTGTGTTTGTTTTACGAGTAGCAGTTTTTTCTGCAATTAGACAAAAAATAAAATTGGTCACTTGCGGGTTACGGCATATTGAGGCATATTTAAAAAAATGAACTCCAAATTCGAGGTCAGGAGGTCAAACAGTATTGTATATACACCACCTACCTGCTTAAAGTAACGCTGCTTAAAGTAACACTATTCGCTTAAAGTAACAGTTTTTTTGCGAATAGTGGTAACTTTTTCAACCCACGCACTACCTGCTTAAAGTAACAGTTCCGCTTAAAGTAACAGTTTTTTTAGAATTTCATTTTTATGCTTCAATATTTTCGGATGTAAAGTATTTTTAGTATATTTCAAAAATATTTTTCATCTGATTAATCATTCAGAACAATTTTTAGTATGAAAAATAATCAAAAAAAAGTATATTGAAAAAGGGGTAGCCATTTTTTGGTCTATAAAATTTTTCTCGGAAAATCCAAAAAGTACAAGGTCAAGTTAGTTTATAAGAAGTGAAAAATATGAAAAAGTGAAAAANACCCACTATTAAAGGCTTCCCCTACGTTGTATTGATTCTTTTGTAAAAATTGACACGAAATCATTAAAATTTTAAAAAAAAAAAATGAAAATTATAAGGTATAAATTAATAAACACAAGGTAAAGAATAACTGGGATATGAAATTACCTGTAATATATTGAAGTTTGGACCGAACATGTGAAGGTAAATCGTAAAGATCAGGGAGATAGAAACGCTCTGACAAATTGAATCGAGCAGTGTAGCTAAAATATGTATGTCATAAAACATACAAAAACTGTATTTATACACACAGCCTGTATAGCATATAACGGGAATAAAAAGCTGTACTTATACACACAACCCGTATAGCATATACTATATAAGGTTATATGAATAAAAAATACAGATAATCAGTAGTGCTGTTAATTTCTAGCGCTGCACTTTAATCATGTTCACAAATCAAGTCACATAAAACAATAGGGTTTATCAAAAGATTCATAAACCAACTGTAAACTCTTGATGTGAATAAATTTAAAATAGAAAATAAATAATCACCTTTTTTGATGAGAAGCGGTTAAAATCAATAATTTTGAACCTCCATCCAAATATCGTACCGGTGTTAAACTAGGTTCACAATAGCGCATCTAAAAAAAAACTGTTTATAAAAATTTTTTTTTTTTCAAAAACAAAAACAGTTACGGTTGTATCAGTTATTATAGAAGGCAAAACAAATGCACATGAATGGCAAAGATAAGGGGCAATGTTAATTACAAGGTGACCGGTTATATAAATAATGAAGTTTATAAGGTCCAAAATAAGACATGAAGCGGTTTACTCAAAATAATAAAAAATTTTCCTTGTTTTTGGACTATTTGAATCATGAATAAGTCAAAAATATATTATTTGTTATTTTTGAAAATGACGAATTTATTTGCACTGAGCTACTATGATAGGTACTATGACTGTGAAAACCAAAACTATAATAAAAAAATAAGAATGAAGGCTGCCAAACTTAATAATAAATCCTAATCATAACTTGGTAGACTTATTGGTTAGTTTCATTTTGTAACTCAAAAAATGCATAAAAATGGCAAATGTACGAAAATGGTAAAGGTACGAAAATCAATGTTTAGGTGCATCACAATAAATCGAAAACTATTTTTATAGCACAGAAGTGAGGTGAAAGGTATCCTTTGAATGTTTGAATATTTGAATATATGGCAGGATAAATGCTGAACTGAGGAATAAAACGAACTTTATAATGAATAAATAAAATTCGTTTTAAATCTTATTGAAATGCGTAGTCGGAAATTATTTACAAAATATACACGCTATTTACAAAATATACACGCTATTTACAAAATATACACGCTATCTGATGTACTAGCAAGTTGCAGTAAAACAATCGTTAACCTTCTAGAAATATTTCTCACAAAAATCTCACAAAAATCCTCGTGTAAGTTTTTCATCTAAAACAAAAATAAAAATGGTTAAATTAAGGATTGGGAATTGTAAAATGGGTTTCTACTACTTCCAAAACATAATTTAAAATATCACGGGGTGGTGTCTCACCATGCATCGTAGGAGTTAAAGCTCCCAATACGACACCTGTCATGTATACGTCAACAAGGTGAAAAAAACCTAGGCCCCTTAAGGTTTGTTTATCCCCTGGTAGCAATGACATATACAAGCCACGCACTCTATTTACTGTGACGACACATGACTCCATTGATGTGGGTACACTCAAGGTCGAAACCCAGTGCATATTATGTATCTCAAAAAGGAGATCACTATGCTCGTCCATTAATAAACTAACCACGTTATGATACTCCCCCCAGCTCCATGAACTATTAACGGGTATTTGCTCATACTCATCAATAATTCGGAGAATCTCAAGAATTATAGCCCATCTTCGATCTCTAGCATACTGTTCGCCGAAAATATTTGCTTGCCACTCATCCATCGTACTGAAAACTCACATAAAAAAGGGGGTTTAAATAAAACCTTTACACAAAAAAAATGAAAAAATAGTTGGAAAAACATAAAATAAAAAAAATGACACAAAAAAATCATATAAACTACTTATTTATATGCCGTTTAAAGTATAAAATTACACCTCTAGGGTATAACCAGATGAGCTTTTAAAGAATCGTATTCGTTAAACTAGAATTACGTAAAACAAAAATTTGGTTCGTTCTGAAAAATAAATTCCTTGGCAAGCAGACAAACCTAATCGACCTACTAATTTAATAATCAAGAACAAAAATGAGCTTTTCCACTTTTTACCTCATTTGATTTCAAAAGCGAAAAACGAAAAGCTACAAAACGCAAGAAATTTTCATTTTATTATTTATTCCCCGGCATTTTGGATTACCCTTATCTCTAAAAGGTGCTAAAAGTGTTAAAAATTGTATTTAAATTAGTGGAAACGTAAGAACTAAGATAAATCTAAGGAAAGGTTAAAATAGAAAACAAAAATCTGATTTTTACCTGGTACTGCAAAATTGCTAACTTTACAATCGCTTAAACTCGCTGAAATCGCAGATCTCACCACTTGTGGAAAACAGTCACTAACTCAATTGTATTAGAAAAGGCGGACAAAGATCAAAGTTTTCCAAGACGTTTTCTAAATAGATAATACATTTAATTTCATAATTAGAAAAATCAAGATGTACAGTATAACAGGAAAAATATTTTAACACGCATAAGCCGGTAGTGCAAAGTCACAAATTACACACCCAACTGTCAAATAAGAGTAAAAGAGAATGCCAATCAATGGAACTGGAAAAACTGATATAGGAATTCAAGATATTATTTCAACAAGGATAAGGTTTAAAACACAAACTATAGCAATTTATGGACCATATATAATGTAACGTCAAAAGTTGCACAAAATGTACTATAAAAAATGGCTAAATTATTTGCTTCTCATAACCTAACGCTCAAAGGGAACATTTGGATCATTTAAATTATTTTTAACTCGGGAAGTTAACGCACGCTGTAAAATGGTTAATAAATAAATTTTCGCGTATTAATGAACTAAAATAAACGTATTGGTGAAATTAGCTATGATTTTTACAATTTACCACTCTAATATGAATTAGTGGGAAAATATATGGAAATTATATATAAAATCTCATAATGAATTCTACTTATATTACATATCTGAAACGCATTGAATAAGGTAACTAGACCCTAAACTAATCTCAAAAACCTTTAAAAAAAAATTTTTTTTTCCCAATAAGAAAATGAACAAAAAATTACATATTTTTTTTGTTTGAAAAAAAATTACATATTTCAAAATTCATATATATCAGGAAAAATTATTTCTTTTCTTCATGTTTCCCCATGTATTCCTCATTTCTCCCCATATATTTATATTTTTTCTCCCATATTTCTCTTTGGATCAAGTAATAATCACTCCTAACTTCATGTTATTTTTACGCAAAAACTAAGACGTTACAAAGAAGTTACAAAGAAAAATATCTAAATAACTAATTCTTAATTTCTCTGTAAAATAATACATGCTGGACAAATAGTAATATATTCAGTTTCATTTTACCGCGCGTTGATTGGCTTACAGACTATTTACGTCTCAAGGCTAAATATATTTTACAAAAATTGTATCATATACATTGCGCGCTGATTGGCTCACAGACCATTAGTGTTCAAAATTTAAAGCTCTTCATAAAAATTGCATCACAACACCGTGGGTGTATACATGCTTATATTAAATGTGTAGGTTGAATTTACATGAACCTGAATTAGCCTAATGGTGCCACTAAGAAAAAATTTTTCTTTTTTTTCTAAGAAAAATAATCCAAGAAAAGTTTTAGAAATCAAAAGTCTCTTTCTCTCCATAGGAATTTTAACCAATTCAAAATTGTAACTTATAATTTGTAACCCTCAGTTATCGATTTATTTTTTTTCCTCTTATAAAATTCCAAAACCAAGCATTAATTATAAGAAATGGAGCATTCATGCGTAAGGTAAAAACCCTATAACCTACTAGGCAAAAAATATATCTTTTTAAACCGCATCAAAGTGTTTCTTCCACATTCAAGGAAACCTTCATATACTATGGGCAAACCGGGCTGGCCTTTTTCCTGTTACTGATTGGTTGGCTGAAACGTCAAGTCATTATAAAATGGCTAAAAAACTTAGCAAAAACAGTTTTAATGAAATTTTTATTTGTGATCTTGCGCATCATTACCAATGATTTAAAATTACTGAACAAAAAAAGACAACTTGAAGGCTGTAAAATCGTAACGCGAATGCTTAACCGATCATCCAATGCGTGCCTAGATGACTTTATAAATCAACGACTAGTTGATCTGGATTGGCTAAAAATGTGGGTCCTGGTTAACCAAAAAATTGCAAAAAATGAACCGATCAATCAATGGGAACGTGTAAACTGGGTAGTAGGAACACATTTTTTACTTCACGACCACAACATACTATTCATTCATTTTGATGAACTTATGAACGACACTCAATGGAATTTACTTCATGCTCAAGGTATGTACTAATGAAGTACAGTTCTTGAGTTGCCTAATTAATAGGCCAGAACCCCTAAAATTAATTACTTCTACTGCAAGAAGCATCTTAGTTAAAATAACATATAGGTGCTTATCGCTCAAATGGAAGAAACGTCGAGGCAAATCAAGGTCAAGATGTGGACAACATGGCAATTGCGGTGGACAATGATAAACCTGCTCGAAACTTGCTGAGTAGGCTATCGTAGGATGGATCAAATGGGAAAGATTGCATGGAAATTATGCCAAGCCCTGCTTACAATTTTCGACGATGCACATCACTTCTCATCCAAAAAAAAAATCTTTCCCCTGTTAAATCTTCTTATGGAGTCCTGCAAATAAAACTAAAAAAAACGTATTAGCGCAAATCTCGAAATAAACTTTTAAAATGTGGAAAATATGGTTCGACTGCTTTAAACAAGGATAGAAATGCAACAATTTAAGGCTAATAAGGATAATATTACTAAATTACGATTTCCAGACTGTTAGCAAGAGTCTGTTACCGTAGTACCCTAATTTACTTGACTTAGACACCATGAGGTATAATTGTGTGCGATTTTCGCCTCACCACTAATTTTGGTCAATGATTATTTAGGTCAGTTATTTTTGTAAACCAACGATATCCATGTACATACTATGTTCTACATATTTATATAACATGAAAATAGGTCTTGATTTTCTACTCGGAAATTATATATTTATAGCGGAGTAATTATAGGGGTGTATTTTTGCATTTGTTGTTATTAACCCTTTTGCTCCCAAATGTTTCTCTTGGACTAAGCAGTTACAGACGCCAGCGCCGTAGGCGCGGAGCGTCTGCAACTGAATTGACAAGCGCGCCTATTGGCTCATGCTTTTTTATAGGCCCCTCCTGTTGGCTAGCGTCCTTTAGCCACGCAAACAACTCCCCGCGCTGCTTCTAATAACGTATATTCCCAATATTTATATTTTTTGGCGGGAGAGCTCAATACGATTCTCAAAATGACAGAGAAGGTTGTAAACGGTCGTAACTTTTTGAAATATTTTTTTATACAGAGGGTAGGCCAATTCCGGAACGCTTTGCGATTTTGAGCTAAAGTCCCCTTTTGTTCCAGAATTGGACTTTTAGCCCAAAAACCGTTCCGGAATTAGACTTTTTCGTTCCGGAATGGGACTTAAAATCTTTTTTGAAATAAAAAGCGTTCCAGAATTTTTCCGGTAACTGTTCCGGAATGGGGTGTTCCGGAATTGGCCTACCCTCTGTACTTTTTTTTGCTAATTGTGACTGCCTAATTCTTAAAATAATAAGTGACGGTATTGTAACTAACCCTGTGTATATACATCACCTAACCAGTTATTTTAACACCAGTTATCTTAACAAAATCGTGTTATCTTATCGTATCGCAATTTTTAATTATCTTACTAAATGCTCTACCCAATTATCTTAATAAAATTCAATCATTTTAACAGTTTTTGAGCAAAACAGTTGTAAGATACTGGTTAGGTGGTCTAGTTAGCAAGGTTAGGGTTTAAGATAAACTTCCAGTCTTTATTGCAAGTAACAGTGCGTAAATCATCAGAAAATCATAAAAATGCTTAACAAATCCAAAAAAAGCCCCGATAAATTATCAGAGTTAATAATATGAGTCAAATTGTATGAGTCCAAAGCAGTAAAATTAGAAATCACGGCTATTGTTTTTGATATCGTCATAGTTTTGCATGACAATATCTTAAATACTGCACACGCTTGTACTACAATGTGGTCTGGCACTTGCAATTTAATTTCTGTTATAATTTCCATATTATACAAAACTTGACCGCCAAATTTGTATTTGACCATTTTGGAATTTAAATGAATAAGATTACGATTTTATTGATGGTCATAATCATCACTAATAATATCTGATTTGAAAGACAAAAAAACTGAAAATGCTGACATGGTACACGAAATGCAATTAATATTGATAGAAAATTATTATAATTTTTTTTCTGAACATGATGAAATTATTTTTCGTGTGTTTGTTTTACGAGTAGCAGTTTTTTCTGCAATTGGACAAAAAAAAATCAAAATCGGTCAATTGCCGGGTTGTAGCATATTAAGGCATATTTAAAAAAAATGAACTCCAAATTCGAGGTCAGGAGGTCAAACAGTATTGTATGCATATATGTACATAATATGTGATTTTCACAAACATTTTCCGGAAAAAACGGGAATTCATGTGACACGCTCCAAGACAGGGAAAAATAAAATAAAATAATTTTTTCTCCAAAAAAAAAAACAAGGTTAATCACACGATTTTAAAAAATTCATCCTCTTTAGGGTTTAAAAGCGATTATAATCGGAATAAGGGAATGAAAATTAATTCAGTCTTATCGTGACAATCGACAACATAAAACTTGATAAAAAACGCTATAAGATATAAGGGATATATTAAAAGTTTATCAGGTTGTTATTTTGTTGTTGGCCATAATCAAATCTATTTTCATATCAGATTTGAAAGGGGAAAATGTAAAAATGCCGACATCACACTTGTAGCAAAAAAGTACTATTGATTTAATTTGTGATAAAGTGAGGTTACAATTTGAACATCAAAGTGGAACAATGTTCGGTTGATTTGATAAGACATTAACATCTGCCAGAAGATTATTTTCAGAAATTTACATACTTTTCGTAAAATGGAAATTGCAAACCTTGGTAGAAAATATTTAGACCCACTATGATTAATACCAATAACCACTTGACCAATAACCACTTAAGGACTGGTCAAACCTGTTGTTTAGAAATACAAAAGTTTCTAGAATTTGATAGTCAAATGAACTTGACCATGTCGTATGACATTAGCTATCACGTTGAATTGTAATAAAACATCGAAAATGTGAGAAAAATGGGCATTACTAATTGTTGGGTTCAATTTGTACATAACAGGTATGACGGGTCTTTAAAATACTTTGTTGGCTATTTTTAAGAATACACAAACCTAAAATGCATTCTGAAGATTTGTAAATAAATAGTATGTACGGTCATTAAGAGTATTTTCCAGAAAAAAAAAATGATTTGAGATTAAGTCCATTAAGGGTTAAATTGAGTAATCACCTCTGAACCCGAAACTCGTCCGGCTTGAACGTTGATTCAATCCACTTGATTCAGTCTAATTGTGTTTTAATAAATAAATTGATCAAACCTTCATTTTTTCAGTATCTTTAATATTTTCTGCCACCTTTATCTGATTAAGTTAAGTGATCCAAAATCAGCGTATTATAATGTTGCTGCTGGCGGTCTTTTCGTAACTTAATGTATTTTGTTCACATCTATTAATTTCTAATTTATCACAGCATTTCAGATGGAGTACAGGAACCTGTGAAGGGAACACTCCAATATATGAATGTAAATGTTTAGGGTGTTATCGTTGGTGTTGGAAGAGACGAAAACGTCGATTGGTTGGGTCAGTGACGAGTCGGGGTGTAGCCGTGGCAGAGCCGAATTCGTGGTCAACTAAATAGTCCACTTACTTCAGCTGCCACTGTACTAGCTTTCCCCTGTATACTATTCACTGCCCTATAGAGTAACCAATAAAACCAGGAGCTAAGTATCTCTGTGTTGCGTTATGTTATTCGTGTTGTTTTATACCTCAAATAAGGGATATATTTGCCGCTATTTATTCAGTAAATCTTCAAATATCTCCAAAGCATATATCAAAGGAAATTTCCCCATCGCCCAACGTTCCCAACGCGTTCGTTGGGCCTTGGCAAACGCACCCTAAGGGCTCCAACACTGCCCTTTAATAATAGGAACATTTGTTCAAAAAGTGAAATCAATGCCACCGACAGCGTTCAATGGAAAGAGGGTTATTATTCCCTGAAGGTACAGTTTATTAACAGCACTACCGACGGGTCCCTAGATTTAAATTGTCTTATGGCTTTATTTTCCTAATTGTCTATAAAATATAGTCAAAGAAAGAACTAACAAATTAGATTCGCGACTTAAAATGCGCCAAGCAAAGCACGACTTTGATTATACAACGAATTCACAGTAAGTCCTCAGTCAACATAATTAAAACTCACATCCAAAGTGGGAAGGAAAGGAGAGCATGTGAAATAGGCTGTCTACAGAATATTTAAAAAACGTGTTAAAAAGTTTGGTGTTAAAAATAATGTTCTAGAATTTTTAGATGACTTCGATTTTTTTACGCTTCAATTATTTCAAATAAACCTAATTGTTAATCAACACAATGTTCTAGAATACGTTTGAATGGACGATTTTGACAAACGACCTCCTATATTTATATTTATGATAAAACTAAATCGGTCAAATTTTTGTACACTCGTCAATCACTAATGTGTCCCCACTTAACCTCATCACTGATGAGTCATCGGGGCACTAATTCCATAACGGCCGCTTTTTTTCTAGAACCTAGGACACACCTTCAAAAGTTAGGTTTCATGAGTTATGGGAGTAAGTAAAATTTAGATTAACAATTTAGTTTGGACGGCCTAGAACGGGAAAAGAAAAAAACTGGACGATAAAGAATTCGAGAAAGAAATATTACGGAAATTCAACGAGCGTCCAAGTATGTTGTGAGAATTCTGACATAAGTAGCTTGTAAGTGGGAACAAATGAGCACTTCCATCGTGCGTGTCCAAACTAATCACATTACATTATAATCTTCTCTTCGCCTTATGGGTTTTGTATTTGAAATTAATGGCCAAATCAACCGCCAAAAATTCCAGAACACGAATTATAAAATAAAAAGGGGGTATTAGATATTGAAGGTGAATTTTACGTGGCTTCAAGGAATTTGGTATTTTCGGAAAACTAAGGTGAACGAGCAACAGAATTGACATTATCCAGAAATTAGCAAAGACAAATTTGGATTAATTAAACTTAACCCCTCACAGTTTGCTATCACTCAACTAGACACCACTGATCGGGACGAGACCTACTGTAAAATATGCACAAACGGATGAAAACACATAAACCCTGGCGCGTTTATCCGGCCACCTTTTTTCGCAGAATTTGGTCGGCTACCCTGCCCATGCAGTGCGCATTTATCGGACGGTCTTTGCGTTTAATAAACCCTGCCTTTCTTGGAAGGAAAAAATGGCCGATAAACGCGTAGGGGGTGTAAGTTGAAAATAATTGTTATTTCCCTTTTTACCACATGAACTACGGTTTCTTTACTGTCAGAGATCATGAATTACCCTTGATTAAGAAAAAAAGTAATACATCAATTTGTTTTTCTACTGATACCATTCTATGTTTGTTCAAACTGTCATTTAATTTAATATCGCCCAATCACCAAAAACTGGGTTTTTGGAACGAGTTATGATAAACTTAACAATTTCGTGTTTGAGGGTTAATGTAAGTTATGTAAGACGATGTTTTTTGTGAACTGGTATTTTTTCAGGGTTCTTCGTTGGGCATAATATCAACCCGGGGAGATAAATCAAATTGGTATGATTTTTATCCTCAAACTTTAATACGGTCGAAGTTAAATGTTCATGGGAACTAAAATTCACGTTCGAAATTATAAAATTACTAAGTCTGTAATCTTTGGTCAAGTTCAAGATAATTTTAGAGATTCTAAAGAAACGACGATTCATTGAATGAGGTTATTTACTTGAATTTTAATTTTTTAATAAATTTACAGTCTCACCTAAAAATGAACACTTCTTACTTGCCTATACAAACCTGTACGAAACCGACTGAATTGATACAATTCCAATATAAAAGAAGGGTTCGAAGAAAAGTCTGTTTTCGAAAATCGATTGACTAAAAGTTTAGTCTAAAACTCTCGTTTTTGAAAAGCTTTTACTTTGATTTTTCTCTTCGAAAAACCGAAGTTGATAGAGTAGGAACCGCTCTGTCAAAAGAAACGTTTTCTCGAAAAAAAAACGTTTTCTTGGGAGATAACGTTTTCCTGTGAAAAAAGAACGTTTTATCGGGGGGAAACGGTTTCTTGGCTGGTTAATTTGACAAGCCCTGTATTTTTTTAGAACCCTTGATATTGTAAAGTTGACATAACAACGTATTTTTATTTTTGCAAATGACGCATTTTGTTGCCTCACCCAAGTACACATGTTGGGGACACGGTTCTGAGTAAACCAATTATTAGGGTTTTGAACAACGAAGGTAATGTTAAAAGATTGAGCATGTCAAATGGATAAACACATTATCATTTTAACGAACGAATCAAAGACTTTAGTTACTGTAACCATAATACGTGCTTTGACCAGCGTAAGATGTAATTTTATTTAGTCTGACATATTAAAGATAATTTAGGCCCAACAAATCTTTTCGCCACAGTACACAGTATTTGGTTTCAAATAAATATATTACATGTATTACTTTCGTTACAATAATTATATTAATTTAATTAATATATTAATTTATTATAAGACTCGGATCTCTTGAAGACGGGATTTTTTGCCCAATTAGCAATCGAGAATTACTACGATGACCAAGAGGGAAGCCAATCGAGAGAGCGCGCTGAGGTGTGATTCACTTCTTGTGGCCAATCAGCGGGTGTGAGAATGCGACGTGCTCAATGGAGAAAAATCCCGTATTCAAGAGGTCCGGGCGTTATTCGAGCAAAAATTTTGTTGCAACCTGTGCTGGTTAGTTTTGGGCGACCATTCGAGAAAAAAACCCAAATTTGGTCTTTGTTATTATTAAAAGATGGTTCGTACGTTGAAATACCTTCTTAATACACCACCTAACCATCTGACTTAACACCATTTGGCTTAACAGTTTGCATTTGACTTAACAGTTTTCAGTTGAATTAACACTTTTTTTGTCCTTTTTTTGTCTTTTTTTCAGGATTTCCGCCTACGTACTACCCATGTGGCTTAACAGTTTGCATTTGACTTAACAATTTGCATTTGAATTAACACCTTCTTTCGAAAAAAAATGTGTTAAGTCAAATGGTTAGGTGGTGTAGTTCATAATTCAAATACGTAGGCCTTACGCCCTAAGGAAACACTGTTTAGCGCCAAATTAATATCGACCATATAATTTGTATTTTTTATTGAAAAATGATAAAACTTGACGCTGATTGGCTAACAAATGATACATCTCTACTATTGGTCAATTCAGCCCATTATTTACACCTTCCCAAAAGCTGTTTGAATTTAAATGACAAGAACCTTATTCAAAAAACCTTATTGTTGACTTAAGTTCACGTAGTTCCAATAAAATTTCTCAGTTTTAGAAACATGCAAATACAATTCTAAAAAACGCGACATTCACATAATAACATGAAAACCGCCTCTATAAGTTATTTCTTAATATCAGGGTTCATTCTAATCTATGAGTTTTTTTCGTAATGTTAACACGCACGCAAAGTGTTCAAATAAGTGTCCCCTCTAATTTTCCCAGTTTACAAATAACTGGTGAATAAGACTAAGTCAACCTTGAATTTAGACACGATGTTATTACGAGAATTGCTTTCCAAGACCACTCCTTCAAGGAGCAATGATGGGCCCCTCAAGGACGCTTGTTTCGACCTCTAACTAATTTCATAAATATTCTTCTTATTTTTTTTTTATAAATAATGTTGTGTTCAAATCGCCCAAATTGGGTAACGTCGAAAAATATAATATTTGGAAGTCTTCCTAGTATCCCTACAGAACTTTGAAGAAACAAATGGTGATATATAAATGGCGGTTCGAAACTGAATTCCATGTCACTTACTAAAGAATACCAACCATGCAGCGCCGTTTTGTCGTCTGGAGCTTTTTTTCATTTAAATATGCGATATAAAAAAGGAGAACAAAGACGAAGCGCGCCATAGCTTCTCGCTTTAAAATTGATTGGAACTTTTTTTCCACTCATCCAGATTCTCAATGAATGGCATGGAATATGTGTTAGAAGCGCTGCCTAAAACCTTTGTGGAAACTTTTTAGTCATTATGTTTTTTTGGTTGCTTTTTAGAGACATACTGAAAAATATGTACGTGAACATATTGTTACAAAATCTTTTTATAGCCTCTACTATACAGCACTTTGTAGATAAAATAATAGTCGCGATTTTCTAGATTTAAAACCCCTATGTGCCTAATTACAGTGAATCGTTTTTTTTTCGTATTAGCATTCAATTACAGTATGTTTACTTACAGTATGTAGGTCATAGAGTCAACACTGTCGTCAAATTAAGGTTACCCTTTCACTGAAAAAGAATATAGAGATTTTTTAGGAAAACGTGAAAGGAATTGGCCCACAAGACGCTTACTGAGTTCGTTTTTACCACGTTAATCGTAGAACTGTGTGTGCTAAACAGTTAAGGGGTTTCCTTACGACGACACTTCCGATTCGACTGAACATTTCCGGTATTAGAAAAGAATCAGAAATCTCTTCAATAACAAGTTATCTCCATTTCCTCCGTTTTCATATGTAAACACTACTTTTGCACTTGTGTCATAAATTTTGAGCGACTGATGCTATAATATTGTGATATGCCATGATATTCTCGTTTGAACTTTGCTGTTTGATTATCATGGCAACAGAGTTTTTTACTTGTTTTTTTGCAAAGTTTTAGTTTCTGCTGAACACGGCCCATTTTTATACGTATGACTTTTGTAACGTATCCGATGAACGAGTTGAATTTGAAACAATTTCGCAATCATTTCACATTTGTTTATTCTAGAACTTTTCGTGCATGTTGGAATTTTTCAAATGAAACTAATCATGAAAAATAATCAGCTTATTCGGTGTTTTACCGGTTTAGTCTCATGAAAATCGGCTGCGCATTTCTAGAATAGAGCAATTTTCTTCTTTTTTCTCGCAATGGAGTTATTGGCCAATTTCATCTTAAAATATGCCGACACGGTATACTAGAAACGCGCAGCCGATTTTCGTGAGACTAAACCAGTAGCGGAAATCAATAATAACGATAAGACATTTTTTCGTATCTAAAACAACCATGTTTTGAAACTTATATCCTAATCGTCCAGCTTCTCAATGAATAGGATGCAACAAAACGTGCATAGAATTTTTTTTTAGTTTGAAATTATTTATCAAGTTTGCTCTACAAAACGGTGTTTCGATAAAAAAACGTTTTATCGCTAAAAGGAACGTTTATCTATAAAAAAAGAACGTTTTATCGATAAAATGAACGTTTATTGATAAAAAAAGAACGTTGTATTGATAAAAATAACGTTTTATCGATACAAATAACGTTTTTTTTTTCGTGAAAACGGTTTCTAATGCATAGCATATAATCAAATTTCCGTGCGCTACGTGCAAAGAGAGTTATTATTTTAATTTCAAATTATCGATTAAGTATACAGCATACTGTATGCTCTAACCTGCTAAGCACGTTCTATTATACAAAATATAACCGCTGAAGTTTATTATGCTCGGTAATCTCAAGTCAACCTTCCATGCCATTCAGGATCCGGAGATTTATGGAAAAGGCAGCGACGATTTTAATTGGCTGCTGGAGACCTTTGATGATCTCAGACTTTGACAGTGCACATTAAGAAAACCACGCGAACCTCTTATCGCTTCCTAGATGATGGTCACGATTTTGATTTTATCAAAGTGAGTTTTCTATCATTATCAAATTTTCCCATTGTTTTCTTCCTCAAAAAAAGAAATCTTCAATTGTTTCGAACGGTATGTCGCATTATAATTAATCTGCTTGCCAAGTGAGCTTGTCAAATTTCCACGAACGGGACGATTGCGGAAATATTTTGACCGCAAAAATCTGATTTTAAAGAAACTTTAATGTGGTTCAAAGAAATGTGGCAACTAGAAAAAAATGAACTAAGGTCATTAAACTATTTGATGCATCTTTTGGTCTCTTGTGATTTTTATTATGAAATATCCAAAATGCGCACGGCGTAGCACTATTTTGTCAAAAATGCAAGGAAATTGTTTTCCGAGAAAGTACAAGAAAATTTTTTTTGGAAAAAATGAACGAGAAAAGTCTAATACAGTTGTGTAAACCATATTGTAACGAGTTTATCCATTTTGCAACGGTTTTTGGACAGAGGAACGGGAAAAGGGCCCGAAAATGTAGCAGGTTTTTGATTTCCCCTTTCATTTATTAAGTTTTTTGAAAAACAAAAGTTGGGCGACAACGTATTTTTATGAAATACTATTTTCTGAAAAACCGCGGTACTTGTTTCATAAAGTATACTAAAGTAACCGTTTTCAAAGTACCTAATTCAAAGTAACTTGTTTCAAATTAACCCTTAGTTACGGGTTGTTAAAAAAACTAAGATCCCAAATATGATAAAAAATGTACAGTGCGTGATAAATAAACGGGTATTTCAACAAATTCGATTTATTATAAAAATCAACATTAAAAAACTTTCTAAAAGCTTCAAGATTGTTATTTTAAACTTCACATAAAATGAAACCTTAAAATTATAACCTTTCGAGCATTGGTACGATTTTTGGGCAACTTATAATGTTATCATAAACTCGAATAACCTAAAATAAAACCTCAATTCGTGATTTTATTTTGTGAAATTTTTTGATCTTCTTAAATTCGTTACAGTGATAATCTTAAATACTTGATTCAGATGTCTAATCAATTACAGGGCGTTATTCACGGTGATTTATGCAAAATTCAAACTGTCAACTGTCTAAATACCAGTCTAAAGCAAAATGAAAGTACAATTGCGGTCTAGGGATGAACTTTCGTCAACGTTATTTTTTTTCTACATTGGTAATTGCTTCTAAATTCGCATGCCGGTACTGTATTAAAAATAATAACGTGTAAAAGGCCACAAAAACGTAAAAATAAAAAGTATGAGCCTATAAGACCCATTAATTAAAAAAAAAACTGTTTTGGCCAAACGGTAGACAAAAATTTTGTCAAAAAATTTAGAAACGTCAAGTCTCGGAATTTTTCTTTTTTGGTCTTTTACACGTTATTGCTTTAAGACGGTTCCCGCATGCTATTCGGAGGGTACGGAGCAAAACCATTATACAAAACTTGTGCAGTTATCTGGCCGAAATGTAATTTAGCATGCCCGCCTACGCACTGCGCAGCCAAGTGTTTTTTCTGAACCAGCACAATTATCACGCAGTTTTTTAAGCGGTTTCGTCAAAACCGTTTCGATTTTAAACCCCTGATAAGTTTTTAGATAAATTAAAGTTTTGAGAAAATTATATTTTCCGCCTTCACCCTGCGCAGTTATGTTGCCGGTTTCAACTTAAGTTTAATACTTTCGACACATAAGTGCGATGAGATCTAACGTAGTTTTTCCTTCTGAACCTTAGTCTAGAAAACAAAAAATAAACAAAAGTATTTTTCGCCCCTAAATGGGGCTTCTGGAACTGGAAAGAATAATTGTCGGAAACGATTTTATCTTTTCTACAAAATTTGTTAGATTATCTAACATTGCCCTAACAAAAACGTAAAAAACGCTAAATAAATTAGTATGCCCTAATTAACGCTTACGTGAAATTTGATGTGATTCATCTTACGACTGTAATTTTCGTGATCATTTGCATCGCCTGGTTAAATAAATATGGAAATTAGCACTTCCGGAATTTATTTTTAATGATGTTCATTTGAAGGATACCGATTACGGGAAACCGAGTACTCCGTCTAACCATCCATAAATAAAGTTATAATCCGAACCGTTTCGTGAAAAACGGTTTTAAAAATGGTACGTAAGTCTTCTAATTACATTAAAAGTTTATGAATTTAATAACAAATAGTCTCATTTTGACCCCCAAAACTACTTTTTCGAACATAATATTGAACAAAATGAGTTTCTGTTTGAGCTAAATATATGTCAAGTAAAAAAAATTGCAACTTTTTGTTTTCTAGAAAACAAATACAGCCTTTGAAGATCACAGTAAATCAAGTGTTCGACGTTTTTGGTTAAAACTGATAATTAAACATACAGTCAGGTCCCTTTAGATGTGCATTTTCGATTTCCGAAAAACGTGCACATTTAGAGGGACATGCACATCTAGAGGGACATGCACATCTAAAGGGACATTGCTCGTCGTACACACGGAAAATTTGACCGTTTTTCTACAAGAGTTGGTTAAATAACCCTATAAACGTGATATTCGTACTCTGCTGAAAAAATGCTATGGACCTGACTGTATTTAAAAAAAAGACGTAAATTATCGGTTAATCATTCGTCGGATCAAAAACTCATTTTAAAATTTCACATTTTCAGCCCCAATTACGCTAGAACCCATTGTACCCTAGAACAGTTGAAAACTGATAATTTACCTTGTTTTTGGTTTAAAAATCGGAAATTACCGGTCAATTATTCGTGGGATTCAAAAACTACTTTTACATTTGAAATCTACTTTTACTAAAATAATCTACTGTATGTCAAGTATGAATAGTTGCAATTTTTTTCTATTCTAGAAAATAATTATAACAGGTGAAACGTAATTACATTTTTTTGTATTCATGTAATAAAATATCAAACAGAACAAGAACAATTGGGTTACGAATCATAAACGGCGTGAATCCTTTCCAGAACGCTTGAAGGCCCTCGTGGCGATAAGCATTGTATATCAACTGTTTGACGTTTTTCGTATTTGCGCTTTGGCTTCGTGCTTTAACAAAGTCGAAGGGGAGAATCAAAATACCCGACAGCATGCCTGATACGAGGCCAGCACCAAGCGACACCACATAGTAATTCGTTACTTAATGTTTTAAGTTGAGCAATTTAAACAAAACCTGTTTTTGAGCGTTTTTTTTTCAAGTTCAATAAGTACTAACACGTAATTATGACACCGCATTTTCCTCTGAAAGCGTTTTTTTCCCCGAAAGATGCAGGAAAATCTGATTTAAACACGAAAAGTAAAAATCTCATCACGAACGACATCGCGGTTTTTGGAGTAAGACCTCTAGAGACCCCTAATAGGAGGTGCTAGGATTTTTGTAACCCTGGCCCCTCATGAGGGGCCTCCAGAGGTCTTTTTTCCGAACAAAAAAATCTCACGAACTAGTAATACACCCGATATCTTTCTAAACCAAACTGAAAACAGAGAAAGACATTAACGTAGTTAGGATGTTGCTTTTCGTTCCGGGTACAAATTAAGACGTCAAATGTGGTCACAAACGTGCAAAGTCGAGGTCATTAGTATTAGCAAGTACTAGCGAATATCTTACACATTTTCAAGTGTCAATTTTTTTATGGACCGGAACTTTTGCTACACAGGGTGCGCAGTTAACCGCCACCCTTTTAACCGCCACTTTTGCAGTTAACCGCCAGTTAGGGGTCCAACTATTTTCCAGCGATCACGCCTACGCCCTGCGCAGTTAACCGCCAGTTTGCAGTTAACCGCAATTTGGAATTTTCACATATATGGGAATTTTTTATAAATTTTTGGTTATTTTGGTGAAATATTGAGCTTGAGNGCCTGGTTAAATAAATATGGAAATTAGCACTTCCGGAATTTATTTTTAATGATGTTCATTTGAAGGATACCGATTACGGGAAACCGAGTACTCCGTCTAACCATCCATAAATAAAGTTATAATCCGAACCGTTTCGTGAAAAACGGTTTTACGTTAAAAATTGTACTTAAGTCTTCTAATTACATTTAAAGTTTTTTAATTTAATAAAAAATAGTCTCATTTTGACCCCCAAAATGACTTTTTCGAACAAAATATTGAACTAAATGACTTACTGTTTGAGCTAAATATATGTCAAGTAAAAAAAGTTGCAACTTTTTATTTTCTAGAAAACAAATACAATATTTGAAGATCACAGTAAATCAAGTGTTCGACGTTTTTGGTTAAAACCGATAATTAAACATGTTTGAAAGATAAGACGTACGTGTAAATTATCGGTCAATCATTCGTCGGATCGAAAACTCATTTTAAAATTTGAAATCTTCAGTCTCAATTACCCTAGAACAGTTGAAAACCGATAATTTACCTTTTTTGGTTTAAAAATCGGAAATTACCGGCCAATTATTGGTGGGATCCAAAAACTATTCTTACATTTGAAATCCTCGGCCTACTAAAATAATCTACTGTATGTCAAGTAAGAATAGTTGCAACTTTTTCTATTCTAGAAAATAATTATCACAGGCGAAACGTAATTACATATTTTTGTATTCATGTAATAAAATATCAAACAGAACAAGAACAATTGGGTTACGAATCATAAACGGCGTGAATCCTTTCCAGAATGCTTGAAGGCCCTCGTGGCGATAAGCATTGTATATCAACTGTTTGACGTTTTTCGTATTTGCGCTTTGGCGTCGTGCTTTAACAAAGTCGAAGGGGAGAATCAAAATACCCGACAGCATGCCTGATACGAGGCCAGCACCAAGCGACACCACATAGTAATTCGTTACTTAATGTTTTGAAGTTGAGCAATTTAAACGAAACCTGTTTTGAGCGTTTTTTAAGTTCAATAAGTACGTAATTATGCCATCGTATTTTTCTCTGAAAGCGTTTATTACAAAAGATGCAGTAAAATCTTATTTAACTCTCAGGGGGAAGGAGTTTTTGGGAACCCGTAGGGGGAAAATGCGTGTAAATAAACACGCACTTAAAAATCACAATAATTCGGAATAATTCAAAAAACTGGTAAAGGCAAGTTGTAGAGCTCGTCAAACTACGTCGATCTGATTATTCAGAAATTGATATGGGTCACCAGGGCCCCTAGAGAGCTGTTTGAAATCTACAATCTTCACAAAAAAACACCGTCAATCGAATTTTCTCGAAAAGTTGAAGGGGGTCAGGCTGACCCGGTCAGCAATACCTATATTGTATATAATTGTATCTCATTACCGTCAAAACTTTTAATAGCTTGCTTCGTTTGAACAAAACTGGACAATTGTATTACATTCCACGAAACGTCGCGGCCAATAAGAGCAACATCACCTTTAAATAGCGCTGCTATTCCTTCATTTTTAAAAAAGTGATGCCACAGGGCAAATACGCTTCTTTTGTCTGATTGGTGGAGAAATCGATGTCGCATTGTACGTTCGGCGGGCGACTCAATAATACCCTAGAACAGTGATGTAAACGTGTTGTGATTTTTGAAGGTCCCGGGCTAGATTCCAAAAAAAAAGTGTTACTTCAAAAGAAAACTGTCATTTTAAATGGCTAGTGAGTAGGCTGTATAAAAATAAGAACCTCCGTCGACACGAGCGGATTTTACCCAAAATTAGTGGTCTGGCGTATTTCTGTGCGTACAATTCGATTATAGGTTCCATTTTGTCGATGCAGACCGAGAATATCGTTTGTTTCAACAAATGCGTTACTGTATCACAGTGCGTAGGCGTAAACTTTGGAATAATTGGGCATAAAACTGTGTTACAGAAACTCTTATTTGAAATGGTGTTATTTCAAACGATTAGGTGGTTTATAATTTATATTTTTACATGATCACTATTAGTGATTAAATAGCAAATTACATTTCCACATCTCTGCCCTGAACAATACCAACAAAACATCCGATGCCAAGCTGTGTGACAAACGGTGGAGGTTTTTGGTCAACGCTGAACTTCTCCAAAAGTTCCTAAAAGGGTTATTCTATTAATAATAACATAAAATAAGGAAATATTTGATTCAAAACATACTAGTATAATAACGTACCTGGAACAATGTTAGTCGCACGGGGGGTACGGTCAATTGTCTCCCGACCATTACCGATAACCCATTGTAGAACCCTTGTAATCCACGCCTACTGTACAATTTTTTGATGCAGTCAATTGTACTTTTATATTTTTTTGGACTTCCATGACGCCCATCTATCTAAAACGATTGTTATATTTTAATGTTACTTTAATAGGATAAACCAGGAGTGTTCTAAAGTTTCCTATTTTTGCATTCGTGCTCTTATGTTTCCGTTTTTAACTCTCAGGGGGAAGGAGTTTTTGGGAACACGTAGGGGGAAAATGCGTGTAAATAAACACGTACTTAAAAAATTCACAATAATTCGCAATAATTCAAAAAAAAAATTGGTAAAGTTGTAGAGCTCGTCAAACTACGTCGATCTGACTATTCAGAAACTGATTTGGGCCACCAAGGCCCCCTAGAGAGCTGTTTGAAATCTCCAACCTACGCAAAAAAACACTGTCAATCGAATTTTCTCGAAAAGTTGAGGGGGGTCACCAATACCCGTTTTGCCCTACGGGGCCTCCATATGCCTTAAATTGACGAAAAAAACAGTTGCGTGTCTATTTACACGCACTTCCCCCTGTGAGTTAAGGGGAAAATTTCAAATAGAAATAAACGCGTCACTAAAGGGAGTCGCGTCATTTAAGGGAGTTGGAACTGTAAAACTCATTAATAATTTATAAGAAATATCCGACGTCCTTAACTAACAAGCGACCTGTATTTATACAAAGTCTAATTACAAAATACTTATTTGCATCATTATTGAGTTTAATTTATTCTAAGAGTTGACCCGTCTAACACTAGATTGAATGGCGCAATAAGAAGGAATGTGCCAGATGAGTGAACTGAGTGCTTTTCTTAACTTTGCTTTCGTAATTTACNAGTCAGATCGACGTAGTTTGACGAGCTCTACAACTTGGCTTTACCAGTTTTTTTAAAACTATTGCGAATTATTGTGATTTTTTTAAGTGCGTGTTTATTTACACGCATTTCCCCCTACGGGTTCCCAAAAACTCCTTCCCCCTGAGAGTTAAGGGAGTTGGGACTGTAAAACTCATTAATGATTTATATGAAATATCCGACATCCTTAACTAACAAGCGACCTGTATTTATACAAATGCATAATAAGTCTAATTACAAAATACTTATTTGCATCATTATTGAGTTTAATTTATTCTTAGAGTTGACTCGTCTAACACTAGATTGAATGGCGCAATAAGAAGGAATGTGCCAGATGAGTGAACTGAGTGCTTTTCTTAACTTTGCTTTCATAATTTACACCGTGATTATCTATTTCACTACTGTAATGGCTAATGTGTACAAAAACGTTACTTGTCAGAATTAACCGTACATTAATCAAGGTCACAAAAATCTCTCGTGTTAAAATGTTTTGTGTTAAAAAATAAATAAATTTGTGGTGTTGAAAACTTTAGGGATAACAAGACTTATAAAATTTGGAGTTAAAATAAGCCATTTTTTGTTAAAACGTTTGTTAACAAATGTTGGTGTTAATAATGTGTTAAAAAGTTTTCGTGTTAAAAACTTTAGAGATAACAAGATGCGCTTATAAAATGTGGTGTCAAAATATGCCATACATGTATGTGTTAAAAAGTTGGTTAACAAATGTTGATGTTAAAAAAATTCTTAGAAAATTCTGGTGTTAAAAAACTTTAGGGACAAAAATAAATAGGTTTATAAAATTTGGTGTTAAAAATATTCGAGTTAAAGAGATTTTGTTGCTAAAAAAGTGTGTTACAAAGTTGTGGTGCTAAAAACTGCGTATTAAAATTTGGGTCCCAGACTGGGACTCCCAGTCACTGACAGTAAGCTTATTGAAATTTTGAAATTTTCCAAAAACCCGAAAAGAGTAAGGTTAGATATTTACGGATTCAACTTGTCTAATAACAGATAACAATAGAAAAGGTCAGCCTTCTATGAACCTTCCATGAACATATTTGCTTTAAAAGTTTTTGCAGAACGTTCATTTTAAACTATTTGTAATGTAGAGTTATCGTGTAAAAATGCAGTTATCTTGTTATTATTGATTGCGTTATTTTAACGAACGTAAATTAGCAATATCTATGTCATTCATTTAGTTATCATAAAAATGAGCTAAATGCATGTGAGGCAGAAAAAAATTAAAAATTAAAATAATTAAAAAAATTCGAATCATTAAACGCTAATTCATTTTTTTGTCGGTGGAAAATGTTTGATATTTAGTACACAGGGTGCTCTGTCGTGAGATGCTTTTTGTCACACCGTGCGCCGTTATGTTTCACAAAAACATTCGAAAAATAGTGAAACATAATGGCCCGATCGGGAAAAAGTGAAACATAACGGCGTAGGGCTTAACATATAAAGATATGTATTAGGGGGAAATATTTTCTCAAAAAAGTGAAAGATAACAGCACGCTCGGGAAAAAGTGAAACATAACGGCGCGAAACATAACGGCGCACCCTTTGTAATGCATCTTTTAACACGCATTTTTTAACACGGAAAACCTCTTACGAGATTTATTTTTAACACGAATTTTTTAACGCGAAAAACCTCTTATGAGGTTTATTTTTTAACACGGAGAATTTTTTAAGAGATTTATTTTTAACACGGATTTTAACATAGATATTTTAACACGGATTTTTTAAACCAGGAAACTTTTTGATACGCAATTTTGTAGTTCACAGAGAAACCCTCACTGGCACCGCCTGAATTGATTTTTTTGTTTTTTGGCGATTCGCCAAGGGTAATTCGCCATTTTTTTTGTCTTCTGAGCAGTGTAATTGGCCAAAGGTTGAAAAACGTCGGCGGATTACCCTTTCTGCCAAAAAGACAACAGACCGATTCAGACGATGCCCCCTTACTGTACTAGAATTTTTCCGACGAAATATCGATTACCCAGGCCTGGTAGTAGTTCATGCCCTGACTTTTCTCGATTCACCTGTAATCTTGTTTTAATGATGTCCAACGGATGCAAAACAGGAATCGCGATGAAACCTGACATGGCAGATAAGAAAATTTTCTCCCTGACTGGAACTCGTTTTGTCCTTTCGTGTGCCATTGTAATGTTTTTTTTTATCGAAAAAAAAATATTTTGTCAAATTTGAAACTCGATTGTCTTCCTCATCAGGTATAAGATATTTCCTTTTAATGAATCAATATCAATGTAGTATAGAAATATAATTTTAAACAATTCATTAAGTAAAACTTAAAAATTGTAGATTGCTCAAAAAACACTTTTTCCCAAAATGAATGATAGAATCTATAAAATTTGCACAAAAAGAAAAAAAATAAGAATTGGACAGGTAAATTTTTCCCCATTTTTTCTTAGGGTTACTGTGCCACGAGATAATTTAGGAGAAAGGCATGATTTTGGGCCAAACGAAAAACAGGATATTTAGGGGTTAAGTGATTTTTTTTAAATTCTTATTTTTTTTCTTCTAATCTAATGTTTAAATTTTAAACTTTAAAATACGATATAAATTCAAAGGCTGAGTCAAAAAGCTTAAAAAAAACTCGTTACCGAAATCGTTAAGGCATAAACCAAATAAGTATGAGCAAATTTTAGAGAAAATCAAATAAAATGTTGAAGCAAATTTCGTTGTATCACCTTTTTATTGACATCATAGCCTATGATTCATACGGCCTAAAATCTGTCAATAAACGGGATGTTTGTCAAGACAAATGCAATCTGTCAATATTTCTGAGAAACGACTGTTCGATCACTGATGTTAACGGTTAAAATACAGTTTTGATAAACATTTGAAAAACTGTATTAAACGTGTTAAAATATGAACCAGTCAAATATAAAACTAGTAAAATATATTTTTGTAGAAACTTTTTTATAAAATTTTAACAAATTACATATGGATGAGAAAATTGTTAAGAGTCCTAGGGCCTACAATCTGCCAAGGAAAAAGCTCTAAATAAAAAAAACGATACGACTGTATTCATAATATACACCCCAGTGCTTTTATCCGGTGGGTTTCACGATAATATTATTTTAAATACACAGTGCGTAGGATACCGTTTACCAGCACAAAAACGCTTACACAAAAAACGTTTTACCCGAAAAAGGTTGCGAAAATCCCGCTCCTGGCTATATATAAAATATTCCTTCATTCACAGACTGTTTGCACAGTGCAAACAGTCTGTACAAAATCATAATTTAATTAGAAAAACGATTTGGGAAAAACCAAACTGCCATAATGGTTTTCCTCTTTATTGCGGTTTCAGTAAACACTTATAAAAGCTTTAGTACGGATTTTATCAATCACCTAATTTCAATAGGACTCGCACAACTTTAGAACGCACTTCGTGAACAAATTAGTTGTACATAAACCTACAGTCCTTCAGTATTCAATTTCCTTGGAAATCGATTTCTATAAAAAAATTATTGACTTTGGCAAATCCGGTTTTGATTACGCAAAAGTCGGATTTGGAGATTATATGACAGTCCATGGATTTATTCCACAATTGTTTAGAAAAAACGTTCATTGTTAAGCGTTGATCAAAAATCATAATTCAGGACCGTTCGGCTTGATAGGATAATTGAATTTTAACTGCCAAGGGATTGCCAATGTCTTTATATATGTACACAATTTCCCTTTAGGGGTTATCATTCCACCCCTTCCTCTTGAGAGTTAAAATTCATTTATCTTATCACTACTTTACCACTTTAATCTCACATTGGTATATCACTATAGTTAATGATCATGACCCGTGATTCACGTGTCAAAAAAATTGACCTTCAAAAAATTCTAGACCTCGCCTCAGAGTTTTTATGAATTTTATTCTAGCACATTTTTTTACTAACTTTTTGAGCTCTACAAATGATATACCAAGGTGGCCAAATATTTAAAAAAAAATAGGCCCTATGAGCCCGAAATAATAAAATTCAGTAAACTCAGCGAAAAACTGCTTTATAGTACGAGACCGAGCCGCCTGAGATATAAGAGATTTTGTGCA
Source organism: Oikopleura albicans (assembly GCA_004367875.1). Lineage (NCBI taxonomy): Eukaryota > Metazoa > Chordata > Appendicularia > Copelata > Oikopleuridae > Oikopleura > Oikopleura albicans. The sequence goes on from SCLG01000029.1 coordinate 1,717,525, forward strand.
CATTTATCTAAACAAATTTGATCGGGATAAAACGTCGGAGCGGTCATGGGCAGCTCCTGCCGCCCTCTGTAATGCCATTTTGTCTGACTCATGAATCGCCATACAAATGTTTAAACCGAAAATCATCAATTTCGATGTGCTGGGGCAGTGGGCGGCCACTAACGAATTCGAAAACGGTTATTTAGTCGACACTCGCCCGATGCATTTCCAACTTGGGGCGATCTAGGTTGTCGGGCCTCTCGGACCACAGGCCTCTGATCCCTTGACAAATTAGCACGAAAAGAAATAAAGTGATATTCGATTCGAGCAAAAATTTACATTTTTTTGACGTTTGAATCAATTGATCACCAGAATGATGACAGAAGAGCGTGAAATTAGCGATCAACGAGTGGGATGGTTCATCAAGGGCAAATTTGATTAAAATAAATAGTTTTTATTTTCATTTTATGTTCGTTGTCTGAATAATATATAACGGTCTGTTATTCGAAATAAATTTTCACTAGGCGTGCATAAGCGTTAGCATGAAAAACGTAACTTTCAAGCATATTTAACACAGGGTTCGCAATTAACCGCCACCCTCTTAACCGTCACTTGCTAATTTGGGGTAGCAATATTTACTAGCGCCATGCGCAGTTAACTACCACTTTTGCAGTTAACCTCTATTTCATGTGGCGGTTAACTTTCGCACTTTGTGTAATACACACTGTTATACGGCACCGCGGCATCTCGCAGAAATTCCAAATTAGACTGCTCACAATGGGAAAAGTTTCGGCGAATTACCTTTCAGTCGGAAAAGAAAAAAAAATCGATTTAGGCGGTGCCACTGTAAGGAGTTTGACTCATCAAAATGGGGACCACATGAAAATTGAGGCTTAAATCGTATTGACCAATCAGCGCGCAAGAGTTGCGTCATTTTTGATGAGCTCTCTCGTTATTGGCCAAACGCCTTACTTTTTTTTTATTATTGGCCGTTTTGACAACACAAACTCCTTATACGTTTGGATTGTAAAATTTTAAATTATTAGTCAAACTATTAATAGTACCAAGAAGATTTTGGCATAACTGAACACGAATTCGATAAAAGTTCCAAAGTTTTTGATTGAAAATTCTGAATTCTATTTGGCAAACAGTCACCACGACCAGATTTGGCATTTTTGAATCGTCCAAAATTTTGCAAAAAGGGATAACGATAGGGCCAGCAAAAAAATTTAATGTGATCTATGACCTCGAATTAGAGGAGACACAAAATTCCAGGGAAATAAAGAAATTATGATTCCTAATACGTTTTCAATAGAACATACAGCACCAATTTAATTGATGTCTCGTGATTATACAATACTTATCTAGCAGCAATTTACATAAGAGATAAATTCATCTCTGTCTTTGCTTCCGTTTTTTGATAAAAAAACATGTTCTATCGTTTTTTTCCTGGCAATTGACAAAAAAAATAATTGCAATTCTGTCAAAAATTTACAATTTTGACGTTCCAACCATTTTGTCAAAGTCGTGACTGACAGAAAAGCGTGAAATTGGCGATCAACGATTGGGATAGTTGATCAATTGAACGAAAACCTACTAGCTCAAACCAAAAACTATTTTTACGTTGTCCAATTTTCATTTCATTCTTTTTTTTTCGGAACACTGAACGACTGACTAAATTGCCCCTAAAAACAATACCTGTCGCGCAAAAATGTTAAATGTTGTGATTTAGCGGATTTTCGTAAGCAAAAGGGCACATTGCTGAAATAAAGATGAACAAATTAAGTGACACAAATCGTGGACAGGTAGCTTCCGGCCCTAAAACTGGCGATTCTAAATTTCGACATTATATCGAAATTACAATTTTTGGTGAAATTACAAAATGTCATGTAACATACGTACATTATGTAATTTCAAAACAAATTTAATACGAAATAAACTTGAAATTTTCAAAATTATTTCAAACATATTTTTCATCATACAGTATGAGGTATAATAACGCAGTTCTCGCTTTTTCAGTTTTTAAGCCTATTAGAATACAAAATTTGAGAAAGCGAGAAGCACGTTATTTTACCCATAAAATAGGATTGTTGATTACGTTTTAGCGGCAGTAACCGAAAATGGAGAAAACGGAGAAAGCGAAAAACGGTTTCTAAAATGCTCCCTAGCGCCAAAACGTGTCTTCTTTTTCAATTTTTTTATTTCACCAACGTAATTTACGAATCAAACTGCAGCATAAATGTAAGTTTAAGAAAATTTTATTATTTTTCCGTGCAGAAAATTGTCTCCGTTTTCACCTTTCTCCATTTAGCTTTTAACCATTCCGGAGTTCTCCATTTTCGGTTACTGCCGTTTCAGTGCATGCTATTTACACAGTACGGGGACGAGGACTGTATGCAGTTTTTAGTCTGTACAATAAAATAACAAAAAACAACCGATCGGTCTAACCACCCTATTTGAGAACAAATTAAATTTGATGCCGGATCTGACATACTAGGGATTTCTATATTTATTGCAACCACCGAATGTATTCTAAAATTGTATAAAATATTTGGAAGTTATGCGTTTGTGAATGCGGCACAATGGTATATCCACGTCAATGGTGGGGTAAATAGGTTTAGAAGGGCAAATATTTTCTGATAATGTTTGTTCACATAAAACGGTTGTGCAATACAATGCGTGTGCTCTTTAAAAACATTTGTTCAAATCTTTTATTATGGGAATTATTACGGTAAAAATTCAACTTAGTTACCGTTTTTGTGTACGGTACGCAGCGTATATTATGGCTTACGCATCCATTCTCATACATTTCGTACACCTATGTGTTATTTTGGTCAAAATTAATGCGCCAACCTCAAGTTAACCTTCAAACACATATTTTGAAAAAGTTCCGTAAACACATATGCGGACTTTTGTCCGCATCATCACTCGTTGTGTTCTTACCAACGTAATTTTTCACGCCAAGCAAATCGATGGTTCCGAATCGAGTAAGCATAATCTCGAAAGCTCTCCAACCACTCATGGACACTTTTTGGTCGATTTGACCACAAAAAGACAAATTCACTAACGGTTAACCGAGTGACGTACGGGGTTCATTTTTGCAAACTAGTGGCCCGTTGGCTACTTAACAGTTTTGGAAAAATATGACAGACAAAAAAATGGGCGTGAAAACTATTAATTTCAAATAGCCTCTTTTTTGAGGTTTCCGAGTTCCAATAAATGCCGATGGTCGCAATTTGGTAAAAAATGCTTGACTTAAGAATAATGATCGGAGTAGGCGCTGAGACTTTATTACATAACTATATCCGCGGTATTGTAGGAAGTTCTAAAATTCTTACGACTGTTGTCAAAAAAACGACGCATAACACAAACCCTGCAAATTCATCAGCCCAATTTTCCCTGGGTTTTTCTTCTCCAATTTGATTGTTGTTATACAAATACAAAATTCATTAATTTTTTTTTTCGGTTTCTTGAACCATATTTTCCATGTTCCATTATGTGATCTTTTTTAGAATGATGACACGAGGCGGTTCAAATCCCAAACCAACAATGGAAATGCATTCGATGTTATTCGCTAATTGTATTTTTAACGTCGCAGTGGCTACTGTCGCCGCGCCTTCTATTTGACGGTATATACAAAATGAAAAGATCATCTTGCAAAAGAAACCGTAAAAACATGATAGAGAGCATAATGCGCGCAAAGTGACTGACTCGGCACTTTTTTGAACCGCCGTAAAATTACACTTACGCCTTTTGGTTAACATTTTGCTCGTGAGATAACACTGGTACCGCGGCGTCTCAGATAAAAAGTTTTTTCTCAGAAAAAAAAACAAGAAAACATTTTTCACAGAAAAACAAAAGAAAACAAAAACGCATCGCGCAGAAAACGTATACTCTACCTGACGGGTTATCTTACCTTTATAAGAACTAAAAAAAGTGGTAAGATAACTCAACTTTGGTAAAATAACACGTTAGGGCGTTAGGTTTAATAATTGCAGATCTGGATTCGTTTTGGTCCAAAACGTTGTAAGATAACCCATTATTGGTAAGATAACCAGTGGTAAGATAACCCATCATTGGTAAGATAACCCATTATTGGTAAGATAACCAGTGGTAAGATAACCCGTCAGGTGGTGTATTTCACAATTTGCCCAAAATCCTTCTTCAGAGCAAATTGTTGATCGTACTTTCCTATACTACTATACTATTCTAAGCCATTTTGCAGCTTCGACCACGTGGTGGCCCTTACAAAACATTATATTGACTAACCTATCTCGTGTTGCGCGGGGCCACCGTGTGGGCATTTTTTTCGAAACTACCTGACTCTTTGTTTTTTAAAACTAAAATAATAATGTAGTAGACGTTGTGCATCTACATCGTCCCATACGGGACTAAGGGCCCCATTTCGTGTTTTCTATTGGTACATATCCAGCGTGACATAACATGCATGATAGAAGTTGCATTTTAAATTGCGCAAGCTTGTGATGATTGTAGGCTACTTAACCGCTGCAATGTTTATTGTTCCAGCTCTTGATTTCAGATTTACCAACAAGGGTGATTGACCCCTATGTCATGCACTTACGCTAAGAGACGTGGGATTCACGTTGCATGCAAAATATTCACTGCGGATACGTCACCTTAAACACCAACACACACACACACATACACACATATTTGCTGTCTTTCGCTTTTTTGGGCCGTTGTGACAGGGCGATTTGCGATCGGCAAAACGGGCCTTAAACGGACGCCAATTAGAAGTATGTTGAACCATAGTGAGCGCAACGTTGGACCCGATTGAGACGGCTCACTATGACAGATCATTTTCGTACGCATATTTTTATGCCATTTAATTTATATCAAGTATATAGTTGATATCATACCGTATCAAGTACAATGTCATATAAATAACTGGAGGACCGTTTGTGATAATTGAAAACGGACAACGTTTTTACAATCTATGATTGAATCCGCGTATTAGAACGTGGGTGTTCACGGCCTGCGCTGTTAGGTTTCACCACCTTTTCTTTTAATTTTTACTTTAAATTTCAATAAAAGTAGAACCATTTGTGATTAATGAAAACGGACAACAGATTCTTAATCTCCGCCGAAACGGCCCAACTGATCTTGGACGCCATTTAGAAGCATATTAGAATTACCATTTAATTCATATCAAGAACCTTTTCTGATAAATACAAAAAAATTAAAATCTATAATTGAATCCACGTATCTTCAGCTCTGCGCCGTTATGATACATTTGTTATCTTTTAAGTTTCGCTTTAAATCTAAATAAACATAGAACAGTTAGTGATAAACGAATAAGGATAACTATAATTTATCATTAAATCCGCGTAATTCCAGCCGCTTATTATTCGCAATTTATGTTTTCAAATATTACGTAATTTATAATAAAAGTAATATTATTCCCTTAATGTAACATTAATTTCAAAAAATCACACTATTGTCTTTAAATAATAAAATAAGAGTATGTCGACTTCGCTATTGCTTGGTAAATTTTCAAAATAATTTTTCCAAAAATGTTCTTTTTCTGCTTCAAAAATTTAAATTTTTGAGTAAACTTTCTTTTCTGCTTATTGGCTGTGATTTTTTTTTTATTTATTTTTTTAAATCGACACACATGTTAACAAAATATGCGGCATGTCAAAAAAAGTTTAACCCTTACGATTTGTGAACGTCGATTTCAAAGTACCTTATCAATGATAAGACGTGACAGCATAATAACTGCGGTTTTCAGTATGTCACAGAATTTAATCACTTAATGGGAGTCACGAAATTTTAAGATTGTTCTAAAACCATAAATTATCATATTATCCGAGATTGTGATAAGACATTGATAGGACACGTTTTTCGGTACNAAAACGGAAAATGTTTTTTCTGCTTCAAAAATTTAAATTTTTGAGTAAACTTTCTTTTCTGCTTATTGACTGTGAAATTTTTTATTTATTTTTTTTTAAATCGACACACATGTTAACAAAATATGCGGCATGTCAAAAAAAGTTTAACCCTTACGATTTGTGAACGTCGATTTCAAAGTACCTTATCAATGATAAGACGTGACAGCATAATAACTGCGGTTTTCAGTATGTCACAGAATTTAATCACTTAATGGGAGTCACGAAATTTTAAGATTGTTCTAAAACCATAAATTATCATATTATCCGAGATTGTGATAAGACATTGATAGGACACGTTTTTCGGTACTAAAGTCTGTTTGCGTTGCGCTTTGATACGATTATTTTTATGCATGATCTTGGTCGAAAATTTTGTTTTTGTCAATAACTTGAACTAAAAATGGAACGTAAAAACAACAAAAGGTGTAGCACTAAGGGTTTCCATACTGTACTATTATTTCCAATAAGTTTGACCTTCAAAAAATAATAAATGTTTTACCTCTTAAAATAATATTTTTAACTGCTACGATCCTGACAGTGCCGTACGGGGCACTGTCATTATTAGGGTTAACCTCAATCGCGGTTTTGTATACGATTGATATGCCTAGTACGGTTATTTCTATTAAGCCTAATTTCCGATTAATTGGTCCAAATACCGGTTTTAATACTTTTTGACCTCTTATTATACGCAAAATTGACCGTGTCTAATAATTCCAATTAATATATCAAACCAAGCTCGTGATTTTGATTTTATAGACTTTTTGGAATAATTAGACACGGCCTAACCCTTCAGTTTCAACCAGATAACACAGGTGATACTGGTTTAGTCTCATGAAAATCGGCTGCGCGTTCCTAGTATACCGTGTCGGCATATTTTAAAATGATATTGGCCAATAGGAGCACCGCATTGCAAGAAAAAAATTGCTCTATTCTACTGGTTTAGTCTCATGAAAATCGGCTGCACGTTTCTAGTATACCGTGTCGGCATATTTTAAAATTATATTGGCCAATAGGAGCACCCCATTGCAAGAAAAAAGAAGAAAATTGCTCTATTCTAGAAACGTTCAGCCGATTTTCATGAGGCTAAACCTGTATCATTTACAGTAGATACTCCATTTGCTATCATTTTAACGATCATTCTCCAAAAAAAAAATCTTGCTACTTTCCAAACTTTTTTTTCACTTTTTATACCAGTATTTCGGACCGTCCATATTTTTTGACGAGATCGCATACGTTCTGAAAACGTACTCAACAACTCGTTGAATCATGATCCTGATTTCATTCCGACTCACTTTTCGTTTTCCTAAAGGACGAATTATTTTTCGAACAATTTCCGTTTTAACTCGGAGGGGAAGGTGGTGTAGCTTTATTAGATGAAAAATGATGGCCCTAACTAGGACGCGCGCACTTGAGAGAAAATTACAGCCCGATCAAAGTCTTACCAAATGACACCAGCAAAGATTTTTGGCTCTTCGTTGAAGTCGCTCATTGGCGCTCATAATCGCCATGTTGCAATTTCAAGTGGATAATGGTGGATTAGGACGTGTTTTTGCAACTCGGCACGCGCGTATCACAAAAGCGTTTATTACACCGAAATCACGAAGCTGCTTGTTTTTACACTTGGATGAGCTCGCAGTACCAACCCTTGGCCACACACAATTGCGCTGGCACCATCACCTTTTTCGTGAATATTTATTTGTCATCAAAATAACCGCACCGTCTAGCTTGATAATCGCGACGGCAGTTAACTGAAATTTGTTAAGACTTAACTTTCCGGGTTGGGTTGTAACCGGGAAAAAAGGGGCCCTAATAATGTGACGGTGTGAATAAAAGTGTAGGCGTATGATGTAAATGGCGTAGGTTAAACAATAAAATTAGGATTATGTAATTTCATAAACCTGCCTAATGCACTAAAATAGGATTATGTAATTTCACAAAGTTTCCAAACATATTATTTAACTTATTATTTAATAAAACCATGATTTATAAAAACAATATTGACTAATTTTAGATGTGTTATGTGTAAGGCACGTCTGCACACTTAACTGACAACTAGTTATCTAGGAGTGGGGTACTTTCGCGACCACACCATTTGGTCGCGAATCGTTGTTCAAAAGATGGTTTCGCGACCACATGGTCGCGAATCGTTGTTCAAAGTATGGTTTCGCGACCAAATGGTGTGGTCGCGAAAGTACTCATAAACGGGTTTTTATCGCCACCATAAATGGTCGCGAAACTACCCTTTGCAGAAATCACTCTTTATCTTCATATATTTAACAGTGTACAGTTATCTCACTAATATAACGTAAAAAATATGTTTTTGTTTAATAAAATTTTCATAATATGGAAATGTTGGCCAAATAAGTACGCAGGGGGTCTAGTCGAAAGAAACTTATAACAGTACATTCTTGAGCAAAATACTATCGTCTTTTCATCGATAAAATTAGCGCAGGTAATGAGCTTCAATTTGGGCATAAGGTCATTGAATACCACTTTACTGGAAATCGGACAATCTTCGACATGCGGACGTATAATTTATTGGTTAAGACGCCGTTTGGAAAAGCACGCGATAAGAAAAAGTCATACCATAACCAATTTTTGGCTTAACCTATATATACTATTACGGCATTTTGCATGTTTCACCAACCGATATAAGACAGAATGATNCGTATCAAGTACAATGTCATATAAATAACTGGAGGACCGTTTGTGATAATTGAAAACGGACAACGTTTTTACAATCTATGATTGAATCCGCGTATTAGAACGTGGGTGTTCACGGCCTGCGCTGTTAGGTTTCACCACCTTTTCTATACATTTTCGCTTTAAATTTCAATAAAAGTAGAACCATTTGTGATAAATGAAAACGGACAACAGATTTACAATGTTTACCAAAAACGGAAAATGTTTTTTCTGCTTCAAAAATTTAAATTTTTGAGTAAACTTTCTTTTCTGCTTATTGACTGTGAAATTTTTTATTTATTTTTTTTTAAATCGACACACATGTTAACAAAATATGCGGCATGTCAAAAAAAGTTTAACCCTTACGATTTGTGAACGTCGATTTCAAAGTACCTTATCAATGATAAGACGTGACAGCATAATAACTGCGGTTTTCAGTATGTCACAGAATTTAATCACTTAATGGGAGTCACGAAATTTTAAGATTGTTCTAAAACCATAAATTATCATATTATCCGAGATTGTGATAAGACATTGATAGGACACGTTTTTCGGTACTAAAGTCTGTTTGCGTTGCGCTTTGATACGATTATTTTTATGCATGATCTTGGTCGAAAATTTTGTTTTTGTCAATAACTTGAACTAAAAATGGAACGTAAAAATAACAAAAGGTGTAACACTAGGGGGTTTTACCTTCAAAAATAATAAATACCTCTTAAAATAATATTATTAACTGCTGCGATCCTGACAGTGCCGTACGGCACTGTTTCCATTTCTTTCGGTTATACCTCGAAATCGATTAGAGTTATCCCCAATCGTGGTTTTGTATACGATTGATATGTCTATTAACTGGAAATTGACATCCAATTACCGGTTTTACAGGTTTAGTCTCATGAAAATCGACTGAGCGTTTCTAGAATAGAGCAATTTTCTTCTTTTTTTTTGCAATGGGGTGCTCCTATTGGCCAATATCATTTTAAAATATGCCGACACGGTATACTAGAAACGCGCAGCCAATTTTCATGAGACTAAACCAGACTAAACATAATTTGCGGATTCAGTGCACCTGAATCAGCAAGGGGTGAGTTGAAGAGTACACCGGCACCAGCGGCCGAAATTTACCCCAAGTTTGCCTCGGGTAAACGTCTTAGGACCTCGGGTGGAACCAAGGGTAAAAGGGAAAAAACCGGCCGTATAAAACGTATTTTAGGCGTCATGATATCCGATGAGTTGCAAGAGTTGGAGGCTAATGATGGTAGTTTCACGGCATACCCTATGTTCGGTGTTTTAAACATGCAAAATGGGGAGTATGGTAGAATGACGCTTGCTGAATGGAATGAACTTACAGACCAACAGAAGGCATTAACAACCATTCCCACCGAACATATGTCAGGAGTTGAGTATCGGAATATGATGGCACTACAGGGGCCGATACAATTAACATCTGAAGAAAGCCTCAAGTTCATGTGTAAGCCGCTCAAATCGCACACATACTGCACGCCGAAAAACTGGCCAGCAAATACACCCAGAAAGCTGATTGAAAGATCCATGTGCTCAGGATGTCTAAAAAAAGATGTTCTGAACAACAAACAACGAATGGATATGAAACTCAAAAAGCTAGCACTGGCCGCAGGGATAGAAGACAACATCAAAATCATGAAGGGCATGTTTGGCTTACCAAACCCAAACACCATCAATGTAATCCAAACAGCAGTACTTCATGAAATGCGACTACTGAACTACGCATATGTTCAGGGTCTCAAAGACATGCCGGAATCACGGATTTCATTTATCGCAAAAACGTTATCTGGTCCAAAAGCGTTCTACGAGAACGAAAACATGAAACGAGCTCTGACGGAGCGTGGGCTGCTAATTATGGCCGGAATAGAAAGGATAAAGTCGGCAGATTTGGTACAAAGAGCTACGGTAATAAATACAGTTCAAAGCCAACAAGAACGAGCCGCGGAGTTACATGCCAGACGTATTCGACTGAATCAAATCTATGGGAGGCCAAGAATGAGCAGTGCAGTTGAATCAACAACAACAATTGAATCGACTGGCCTGAACAGAGCGTTCAACGGAACGGAGGACATGGTAGAATCGGATACGGATGCAGAACAGTGTCCGATGTTAAAAAGCATGCCCAACCCAGACGATGTAGTTGAATACATCAACAAAATAAAGGAGCATGAGAACGTCATCTCCAAGAAAAAGATTGCGCTAATGTCTGGAGTGCATAATGCAGCGATGGCGACCACAGAGGTTCAACTAGCGACGGCGGAGCGGACAATTGCCCTGTCGAAAGAGATTGCGTATGATAAAATAACCGAAGCCGACGGTACATTCATGCTCAAAGTCTCAAAACAACACTTCCTGGACATGTCCGGCAATATGCACAGGTTAAAGGCGATGAAAGACCGAAACGGTGTTTAAGAGAAAGTTCTAGAGAACGGATTAAGTGGCAATGAAGGTGACGACTTGAACTTGCTACAATCTGGGCGCATCTGGAACTCAATCGTCAACAGAATCAAGGGCTTCAAACAAAAACAAAAAAGGGTTCTAGATGAACTCGCGAAGGAGGCCGAGGACATTAACGCTGAGCTTGAAAACCTCACCATTAAAATGGGGAGGGATGTCAAGCAAGGCATAAGAGCAATATTCAATGAATATGATGTCTCCATCAACTTGTCCAAAACACTGGACTCAAGTATGGACACGATAATGGAGAATCCCTCGGAATATGAGGATGTCACATGGTGTCCCGAAAACACCGCAGAGGAGTCGTCAAATAGCCTATGCACAACGATTGACGATAATTCGGCGGAAAGCGCACCAACAACAACAATGCGTGGAAATCGCAAACGAAAAGGATGCAATAACGATGTACAGGTTTGCAACATATACAGTTGTAGGCACATTGTGCATTTTTTGCAAAAATCAGATGTCAAACTCACCTATACTTTCTGCCCTATCCCCTGCATGCTAGTGGTCAAAAACATAATGAAAATGTCTTGCGGTATTGTACAAATAATTGCGACACATTTGGACTTTTGGTCACATTTTGATATGGGCATAATAGTTGAAAAACATAGGCCTCTGATTTCAAATCCTAACGATGGCATCTACGGACAAAAAACCAATAAGGGATTCAACCTTGAAATCCGAATGCCGCCCGGATGGGCCCCGGGCACGTGCCCGGCACGGACAACACATGTTGTCCGGGCCGGGGGCGGATCGGGGCGGTGGGATGTATCGATGCGCGTTTAATCAGATTAAAAAAAAGAGACATGAAAAACTACAACAGGGCCATGTGACAAAAGAAAAAAATATCAAAAAAAATGATTACAAAAGCCACATTAAATCATTAAAATGTATACTATTTTATGACTCTGCTGGATTATACAGTTTGACAGTGAAAAGTGTACAGTTTGCATGGCAGTTATTTGTAGCAAAATGTCCATTGGAATTGATCATCAAAATGACAGTTCGTTTTCTGAAAACGTACATTGATTACCAAAAACAAGGAGGGGTAAAAAAGCACATCAAAAAAAGTCCGGATGTAGTCAAAAAGGAAATGATCAGTACTACAGTCAGATACTGTTGGCCCATAGACTACCAAATGTGCTGCAAACAGAATCCCCGAAAAACAAACTATCCTGTATATTGTCCCCACTGTGTTACATGTACATACTGGAAACCGAAGACCAATGTACAACAGCGTCGGACTGTTCTGTATGTGATGCTGGATCATACGTACAGAGCATCACATACAGTACGGCCCCCCTACATCAAAAAAATGACACGATTGAAGGCACTAACCGTAATCGATGAGATCTGGTTCAAAGGAAGAACGACGTCGAAGCTCATGGGGTTGTCGGATGTGCACGTAGGTCATGGGAGAAAGGCACCTAAATCGTCTCAGACGACGCCACTCCAAGATCGAACGCACAAGACGACTTCTCTTTCGGACACGTCTTCTTTTTCTCCGGATTGGATATCGGGGTGCCGTAGTCGAACCCCATGTCAAATAGAGACGCTAAAAACATTGGTCATTGATCAAAACAAGACCCTTGTAAAGTCCCCAAAAAACACCACGAAGGGTCCCAGCCAGAGAGACAACCCTGTTGTATCCTACAAACAAAAAAGGCCTATCAACTAACCGATAGTCCAAAAACAAGCAACAATAAAAGTTCCTCTGAGAAAGACCCTAAGTCGGTAACTCCAAACCACTCAAATCCTCCCATTCTCAAAACAAGCAAAAGATGGTTGTGTCTCGGCTCAATTATCAAAAGGCTAATGGCTGTGCAATTTAGGATTTTCCACCAGCAAAAACAAAATCTGGTCCGAATTCTAGAACAGTCGAAGCTGGCAACTGCGAACAGAAATGGAACAAAAAGCCAAATGCTTGAGGCACATATGCACACGATGGCATGCGTGAAGAGTTCGTTTTGTCTGAACAAAAAATCAGACAATAACGCTTTAACTGTCTTTATTAATTTTAATTGCAACAGCAGAAATTTTAATAAAACCTTTAAACATTGAAAAAAAAAGTAGTACTTTTATACCTCTTATTATACGCAAAATTGACCGTGTCTAATAATTCCAATTAATATATAAAACCAAGCTCGTGATTTTGCTTTGATTGATTTTTTGGAATAATTAGACACGGACTAACCCTTCAGGTTCAAGCACCAGTGCCATATGGCACTGTCGGGATCTTAACATGACATTATAAACTAGAACACAGGTTATATAATTTACAGTAAATTTCCCTTTGCTATGATTTTAACGATCATTCTCAAACAAAAAATCTCTCAAGGCTTGCGAGTTTCTAAAATTTTTTTTTTCACTTTCATTCCGACTCACTTTTCGTGTTCCTTATTAGTTTTCAAATAACTTCCGGTTTAACTCGAGGGCGAAGGTGGTGTAGCTTTATTAGATGAAAAATGATGGCCCTAACTAGGACGCGCGCACTTGAGAGAAAATTACAGCCCGATCAAAGTCTTACCAAATGACACCAGCAAAGATTTTTGGCTCTTCGTTGAAGTCGCTCATTGGCGCTCATAATCGCCATGTTGCAATTTCAAGTGGATAATGGTGGATTAGGACGTGTTTTTGCAACTCGGCACGCGCGTATCACAAAAGCGTTTATTACACCGAAATCACGAAGCTGCTTGTTTTTACACTTGGATGAGCTCGCAGTACCAACCCTTGGCTACACACAATTGCGCTGGCACCATCACCTTTTTTCGTGAATATTTATTTGTCATCAAAATAACCGCAGCGTCTAGCTTGATAATCGCGACGGCAGTTAACTGAAATTTGTTAAGACTCAACTTTCCGGGTTGGGTTTTAACCGGGAAAAACGGGCCCGAATAATATGACGGTGCAAAGAAAAGTGTAGGCGTATGATGTAAATGGCGTAGGTTAAACAAGAAAATAGACAAAAGGAGTATGTAATTTCATAAAACTGTCAGATACACACTACAGGCCGGGATTTCAAATTGTGCACCCTCAAATTGTCAGTGACTAGCCAAAAGTTGTTTTGGTTTGTCCGACCAAATTTATTGATTCATTTTGTTATTTTTCCGTTAGAAACGATAAACTAGTCGATTTTTCGGATATCTATGACTCGTAAACGAACCCAGTTATCTCGCTGATATTACGTAACAAAATATGTTTTCCTGAAAATGTCGGCCAGATAACTGCGCACGAGGTGTTAATAAAAATAACCTAAAATAACACTATATGTGGCCTAGTCGAAAGAATATAACAGGACATTCTTAAGCAAAATACTATCGTCTTTCCATCGATAAAATTAGCGCAGGTAATGAGCTTCAATTTTGGCATAAGGTCATTGAATACCACTTTACTGGAAATCGGACAATCTTCGACATGCGGACGTATAATTTATTGGTTAAGACGCCGTTTGGAAAAGCACGCGATAAGAAAAAGTCATACCATAACCAATTTTTGGCTTAACCTATATATACTATTACGGCATTTTGCATGTTTCACCAACCGATATAAGACAGAATGATAACCCAATGTTGGTTAAAAACCTGTGTGTTAAGTAGCCTTTATCAAAACAAGATAAACCAGTTTTCTATTTTTTTTTTGGCATGAAAAATTTTCTATTATTGACAGCAATTTGCGCAGTTAGTGGTGAGCAATGCTTTCAAACATAACCAGATGTATGAGGTTTTAAACGCTTGATAAATCGTACTTTTATGAAAATTGCACAAAACTTGTAATTTACTTTTTTTGTAGCATTTATGTATCGTATGGGGACGCTCAGACTGCAAGGCTCTGAGCAATTATCCTATGATTTGTAAAGCTATTCTGGCATCACCTTTGCAGTCTGAGCGTCCCCATACGGTAATAGTAGTACATGTAGCTACGTAAAGTCACGTATTCATAAGGCATTTTCACGTCGAAAGTCTTAAAATTTAATAAAACTTTAATAAAAAATAAATAAATCATTTTTTCTTCAGAAATTTCCATGCACACTTTTTTGAGATTAACTTTAAGCGTAGATACTCTAATATGAGGATTTTCGAACGGTATATCATATCAAGAAGAAACGGAGGCGGTCCAATCAGAACTCAGAATCAAAACCACGTGAGCAGNAAGTAGCCTTTATCAAAACAAGATAAACCAGTTTTCTATTTTTTTTGTTTTTGGAAGCATGAAAAATTTTCTATTTTAATTATTGACAGCAATTTGCGCAGTTAGTGGTGAGCAATGCTTTCAAACATAACCAGATGTATGAGGTTTTAAACGCTTGATAAAACGTACTTTTATGAAAATTGCAAAAAACTTGTAATTTACTTTTTATTTGTAGCATTTGTGTATGGGGACGCTCAGACTGCAAGGCTTTGAGCAATTTTCCTATGATTTGTAAAGCTATTCTGGCGTCACCTTTGCAGTCTGAAATAAAACTTTAATACAAAAAAAAATTGTTCCATTGTTTAGTTGAGATTTCCATTGTAACATATTTTGTTTATTTCTGATATTTCGGCATTACGCCATTTTCGCAAACTCTTTGAAAATGGCGTAATGCCGAAATATCAGAAATAAACAAAATATGTTACAAAAAAAAATAAATCATTTTTTCTTCAGAAATTTCCATGCACACTTTTTTGGGATTAAGCGTAGATACTCTAATATGAGGATTTGCGAACGGTATGCCATATCAAAAAGAAAACGGAGGCGGGCCAATCAGAACTCAGAATCAAAACCACGTGAGCAGTCTTATAGGGTGCGTCAGGCAAAAGTTCAAATGATAAACAAAAAACTCTTGTTTTTTCTTCTTAAATAATTTAAAATTTTGATTCAATTAAACGGGTTTGAAAGTGTTTCCTGTAAGTTAGATGTTTTTCATAAATATCGAAGCCAGTTTCAACAATTAGCGTCAAAAACGAATGAGCAGGTGTTTGAGGTCCAATAAATGGCGCTAAGAAGAAACCGTAATTACAACGACGTTTTCAAGAGTTTCTTGTGCTATACGGTATAGCATATACCTCAAATGAAGAATACCAATTAACCATTCAAAAATGGTATTTATCGACAGCTTTGCGAGAACGATAATGTTGTTAGTTAGATTTTAACGAGTTAATGGAATGTCATTAACCAGCGGCCGCTCACAAAGCATGAAATAGTATGTGTTACTGGACCATTTTTTTAAATTTGGAAGATTTTTTTTGTTTCAAATATTTAAGGTTTAGGCGACACTGGGGTGTTTAGAAGAAAACATATTTTGTATGAAAAGTTTGTTATGAGGATAAAAGGGGACCCACGGTGTTTTCAAACTATGAGGTAAACTTTAAAGTGTATGTCATTTTTCCCGAAATGTTTTTTTATCTGAATATTGCCTTCTTAGAAAAGCCATTTTTGAAAATTCTCTGTGAAACGTTTTTCCTGAAAACGTTTTTTTTTTTGAAAACAGCCTCAAAAACGGTATCTAGAATACTAGCTGAAAAACATTTTGTTTAAGAAAAAAAATGTGGCGCGATTTATTTCTTTAATGGATTTTGGTATCATCGGAACAATAGCAGCGTTGACACACGGTATTTTAATAGTTTGTACCCTATTCGAATTTCGAAGGTTATATATGACTCAGACAGATCGCCGATCCTACAGAGTTTAAACAACAAATTTCCCGAAGAAATTAACCTCGATTTTATGATTTTTTTTGNGCAAATATGTTTTGTAATCGATAACGTCAGCGTTCATGAACGTTCATAAATAGGCGCGGTCAGCCAAATATTAATATAGCAATTATAACCATACAATTATAAGTAAAAGTTACAGACAAATTAAACTAATCTATGTGTCGATAAACCGCTCTAAATATCGATATTATAATAACACTATTTATGGTATCTATATTAACAGTCCGGACTCGACCGTGCCGTTTGGGCATATGCAATATTATGGGACCCATTTTTTAACACGAAATTTTTCCAACACGCTTATTTTAACGGATTGGTTAACAAGGATTTTTTTAACACGGAAAACCTCTTACGGGATTTATTTTTAACCCGGATTTTTGTTTACGCGGATTTTTTTTAACGCGGAAAACTTTTTACAAGATTTATTTTTTAACACGGAAATTTTTTAACACGAAAAACTTCTTTCGAGATTTATTTTTAACACGAAAAACCTCTTAAAAGATTTTTTAACACTCATAAACAATTCGCATTTATTTCCCCTTGAACCATGATATTTAATCGCCTACGCATTGCACTTTAATGTCTCATTTTTTTCGTTTGTACTTTTTTGTTTCGGAAACATTAGAGCGTTTTTGATTTTTGAGCGATTAGATTTTAGTAATCCGTTTTTTAGATACTATTTTTGCGAAGTTTTTCTATACGTACTTGGTAAGTTGAAATACTAGAAAACCAAACGGGGGTTGGTTGTCAAGTTTGGAAATGAAAATAAACTCAAATTTGATTGTCAAAGGGTTGAATGTGGTCAACAAAAAATGACTAGGCCACGTCACGACGCTTATCAATAACCCCAAAATTACGAATAACAAACGTAGTTCACATTATTAATACCGTAGTGAATTAAACTGTAGGCGTATTACTGATGCAAATTACGTGGGTAAAACAAGAAAATAGAAAAAATATTACGTAATTTCATAAAAAAAATGCCCAACCAATTCAAATTACACCACTAGCGCAATTATCTTGCTAAATTATTTTCAAAAAATGGCGACATAATTGCGCAGGGCGTGGGTGGGAAAACGAAGCAATTTTGGAAATTTTCAAGATAACTCGTTGCAGGATAACTGCGTAGAGAAACTAATGATGAATTATTACATTTCGGCAAGATAACTGCGCAAATGGTGTACACCACCTGCGCCGTTATCGGGTCAACATTTTGAGGAAGAATTTTGACCCGATAATGGGTTTTGACCCAATAACGGCGCAGGGCGTAGGCGGAATGTCTGGAAAATTTTAATCGAAAAATTTGACCCGATAACGGCACGAGCGGGAATTTTGACTAGTTTTGAGAAGATAAAAATTTGACCCGATAACGGCACGAGCGGTGATTTTCTACAACGTCTCATATGTCTTTGTCTCTATTTCACATTTCTGCACTTCTAGTTGAATTTTTATAAAAAAAATGATATTTTCGGAAATTGGCCCTTGACTTATTTAAAAAAAACTTTTGTGTACCATAAGAATTGAATTAAACAATGAACAATTGAACTAAAAAATATGATAAAATACACAGGGTGCGCCGTTAACCGGCACCAAACTTTTTTTGAAAATCTGCCGGTTAACGGCAAATAGACCGGTTAATGGGGACATGCGTAGGCGGAAGACGTCTTAGGTTATGTATGTTTAACATTCGTCATTTTGACCGCTATAAGGTCAAGTGAGTTCTTTGAGCTATACACAGGGTAACCTACTAATCGGCACAAAAATTTTTTTGGATACCTACCGGTTAATAGCAAATAGACTGCTTAATGAGTACATGCGTAGGCGTTTTTGCTGGAAAATTTTCCGGCAAAAAACTGCCGGTTAACGGGAAATAGCGTAGGCGCTGCCGGTTAACGGTGCAACCTGTGTATACGAAGAGGAACCAATAACGTCACAAGTTAAAGCAGACGTTTATTTTGAAAAATTGGTCATTATTTCGGAAAAAAACTTGGCTTTAAAACATTTTGAAAAACAGAGAAAACATCGAGACGACTACAAATTCAAGCATTAAGTTAAAACCAATACAGAAAAAAGGTTTCATACGTATTTTAATGACGAATGTTTTTGGCCCGATAAAGGGTGACCCGATAACGGCGCAGTGCGTAGGTGGGGTGGCTGGAAAATTCTTAGTCACAATTTTGACCTGATAACGGGTTTTGACCCGATAAAGGGTGACCCGATAACGGCGCAGGTGGTGTATATAATGAAAACATAATTAAAAAAAAAATCTATTGACTAATTTGAGATATAAATCAAAAAGGGTTGAAAGAGGTCAGCAAAAAAAAATGACAGAGGCCACGTCACGACGCGTCGCGACGGTCATCAATAACCCCAAAATTACGATTAACAAAAGTAGTCAGCATTATTAATGCCCCCCTCATTGATCCCACTGGCGCAAGAATCATTTTTAACTTGAAAAACGCAGCAAACAAAACATGACAAGAAACAAAGAATGAAAATTATAATCATTCACGCTCGTAATTTACACCCCTACGTACAATAAAAATGACGCATCCCCGCACAGATTGATCATGTTGATGATACACTTTCGGCACATACTTACGCATTCTCTATTATGCCATACGATGTGAAAATGGGGGGCGAGGGGGGCTAAAATGTTCGTAATGTAAAACTTTTTCGTAATTATCGTTTTGTTAGTTCAATTTTCTTAGACCTCGTGAAGCACCGAGCACCTGCTTATTTGTAAGTTCGCTTTTTCTAGGGTGTCGTCGATCAAAACAAAAACAGTTGTACGAGTTCATCCTCGTAAAAGTTCATTCTCCGAAATTATTATGCACTACTTGCGCCGTTATCTTGCCGAAATATAAAATTTTTCATTTTTTCGAAATAATTTGTCTTTTGTTTTGCCTACGCAATTATATTCTGCCCAATTATTTTGCAGATATTTGGTCACTTTGGACGCCTACTCCTTGTGCAGTTATCGTGCCATTTTTTGGAAATACTTTTCCAAGATAACTGCGCAAGTGCTGTAGTCCTCACTACACATTTTGGCATGTGGTCGCCAATTAACAACCAAGGGTCCCAAATTACATAAAATGTCTTGTATGAACTGCCTAGGTAACCAAATCTGCCTAAAATGTATAAAAAAAATATCACAAATATTTTATCGTCGTCGAAGAAATACACATTCCCTGTAATTTTTCAGTTCCGATTTTTTATTAATTTTTTGTTTCAGCGATTTTCGATTTAAGCAAGTTTTATACCGGTATTATTTCCGGACGACCAAAATTTTCAAAGCTCAGATCGATTCTTTCAATTAACTCCCAGGGGGACAATGGTGCAAATTTGCACCAAACGCCTTAAATGAACCGAAAATGACTGGAAACCGGGCTTAATCAAAAACCGCTGAAATGCGGGTCTAGTAAAATTTCATGAGAAATAATATAAAACATAAAACGAAACTGATTTTTTGGGCTTAATATAGCCGCCAGGGCGTTTGGTGCTTACACTTTTGTTGCCCTACGGATTATATGCCACTTGAGACCCTTGAGAGTTAAAATACAAAGATTTTTACAGGTTTAATTGTATAAATCAAGATAAAATGAATAAGGCAGATTCCTTCCTTGAATCGGTATTGATGAGTATGGGCTTATCTTCGTTTGCGGATTTTCAACACATTTTCTTGGATTTTATTATCTGTCACATGATAGTCGATAAAAATGTATGTCGGTAAATATTTGAACAAGTCCTGGCACCAAATGCAGATCTTTTTCCATGTGATCTGCGAGATTAACAGCGTTTTTTTTTTATTTTAGAAACCATGTTGATCCGCTTAACCTATATAGACAAATTGAAAGTACTACGTCCAAATTATATCGACCAACTAACTTTAGCTTAAATATAAAACATAAACGCTAAAATAATTGGTCAAGACAAACCCAATATTTAAAACATGCACGACCTGGGCGTTGGGAAAATATGAGCGTTGGGCGTTACGAAAAATTCGACCGTTCGCCAACTTTTCGAACAATGGTATAATAACTTGCTTTTCGCTTTTATAGTTTGTTAGCCTATTTGAATACAAAATTTGAGAAAGCGTGAAACTCGTTATTTTACCCTTCTGTAGGTCTATAAACTGGATTCATAATCATTTTCAACCTACGCAAAATTTTTGAAAATTTTCAAAATTTATTCCCAAAAGCTCCAAAATGTACTTTTTCCGATTGGATACTGTCCCGAAATTGGACTACCCCTGTAAATTACAGTATTATACAGGTTACAATAGTAGACGGAACTCTAAAACTGATGAACTCGATCGTGTAATGTGTCTAACACGGCCGACGTTTTTTTAGCGGCTCAATAGAACGCATTCAAAAACGATTTAGTAAGGTGAAATGACCGGCCAAAAATTATACTGTAAAAATTACAAAATTATACAGCATCAATTGCGAGCCTGTTATTGGCGCCATATAATTAGCACTTCTAGAATTTGTGGTTTTTGAGGGGAAAAAAGAGGAAAAACACACAGTCCACTAATTTCAGGGATTACGGCACCTCCAGTACCCAACATTTTTTGCTCGTCAATGTTCTAAATATTCGCCAAAGACGATGGTAAACTAAAAAGGGACAAATTCCACAAAATCAAATGACAAAATTTGATTTTTAAAAATAATTCAATCAAACGATTTGAAAGCAACGAGAGAAAATAATAGTAATTTTTTTTTTGTCGAGAACGAATCTCGGGAGAGGAAAGGAAATTGCGATGACGAAAATAATGGATAACTTCGACCAAAATGCGCAATGTTTATTTTTTTAGAATAAAGTTTTGAACGATTCAAAGTAACTCTTAGGGTTCCAGTTTTTGCACCTCCTAGATCTGCGAGAAGAATACAACTTCATACTTATTTTTATATCATTTTTCTTTGGTTAAACCAAATGGTGTCAGAGACCGGGGACAGCTTTGATATACACCACCTAACCAACTGAGATAACACCATTTGGGATAACAGTTTTCATTTGAAAGAACAATTTGAAGTTGAAATAACACTTTTTGGAACTTCTCAAGAGTTGTAACCAGCACACTAATAATTTGAAATAACAGTTTGTACTTAAAATAACCAACTTTTTCGAAAGAAAAGTGTTATCTCAAATGGTTAGGTGGTTTATCCACGGTAATATTTGATGCTTTTCGTTATTCATATAAGATTCCATGACACTGATGAACTCAGTTAGCTTAACTCCCAGGGGGAAGTGCGTGTAAATAGACACGCAGCGTGTTTTTTCGTCGATTTAAGATATATGGAGGCCCCTTAGGGCAAAACGGGTATTGGTACCCCCCTCAACTTTTCGAGAAAATTCGATTGACGGTGTTATTTTTTGCGAAGATTTCAAACAGCTCTCTACGGAGCTCTGGTGGCCCAAATCAATTTCTGACTAGTCAGATCGACCTAGTTTGACGAGCTCTACAACTTGGCTTTACCACTTTTTTTGAAGTATTGCGAATTAATGTGAATTTTTGAAGTGCGTGTTTATTTACACGCATTTTCCCGCTACGGGTTCCCAAAAACTCCTTCCCCCTAAGAGTTAATTGAGTAAAGCGTGGGCGAAAAACAGCAACTTACTATTTTTGTGTCATTGGTGTTCTCTTACAATTGCCAAACTATGAGTTCCATATAAAGTTTTCGGAAGTACTATTTTAATATCATGATCGGGTACACCTTTTAAGATAGATACAGTATATTCTCTTTTTTGGAAAAGGTACTTTAACCACTTTGGATCATCCAATCACATTCCTTTTAAGACTATAATTTATTTTAGAATACACCCACTAGGTACGTAAGGTCCTCGATTAAACCAAGGCAAAAATTTCAATTAAACTTTTTTTTATCACTTTTAGATTTCACGGTGACTGTCTGAACGTTTGAGCCCTTAGAAAGTGAAGTACTTTGGTAATTGAAAATATATGCAATTAGGGTAAGTGGGATTTATTAACGCTGTGGTAACTCCGAACGTTCAATTTTTTTTTTTTGAAAAAACATTGATAATGGACATATCATAGAAACACTGACAGAAAGCCCTTCATCTATTTTCGTGCAATTTTTTTCGTTATTTTCGAACGACCTTTTTTGAAGTCGATGTTGTGACACGCTGTTTTACGCAATCACTGATAGGAAATAATAAAAACAAAAAGTAAAGCAATAAATAAGCAGGCGTAATTTACAATTTTGTTGATTCACTTGGCCATATCATATCGCCCATATCTTGAATAAAATTGCGCAGAAAGTATAGTCTTTACATTTAGAGGAGCATCGGTTTTCGCGAAATTTAACATCATTGTGAATACCGTGTGAGTTTCATGAAAATCGGCTGCGCGTTTCTAGAATAGACCAATTTTCATTTTCTCTCCACTTTCGTAGTTCTCCGTTATAAAAAGAAAAAATGGCCTCTTCTAGAAACGCGCGGCCGATTTTCATGTAACGCACACGGTAGAATACGAATATATAAGGTTATACGAATAAAACGGGAACTTGTCACGAAAATCAGAAATCTAATCAGAAAATTTGTTTATATTTTTGACAATATATTTTTCAGTATATTTTGTGGTCGACATAGAACTGTCTGATTTAAAAAATGCCCACCAAATACGCCCGTCTCATTGGAAGACGGCGCTCCTTCTGGTTGATTTTTTAATTCCATTGCTGATTGTAAGCTAATTTATTTTGTGCAGCTCTCGAGCGCCATCTGTAACCCGTTTTAATGCGCAATCATGCTCAGCATGAAACAAACATTTCAGAAACTATGGCCCATAGTCTATGGCCCTTTAATTTCTATCATATTTACCAATTTAAGTCATTGTAACCCGCTATTTATAATTTACGTTTACACTCTTTAACGATGAATATGGGAGAGCGTGATAAGGGTCGTTTCCGCTTAACCCGTCCCCGTACATTGACTTTTTTGAGCCAGACTTGACTGAAAAGGGCATAAAATGTATAAATAATATATATATATAAATAATTCAACTAATTCGAAATATATTTAAATACACCACCTGTCTATGTAACTTAACAAAACTTTTGGAAAAAAAAGGTGTTAAGTTACGTGATTTTTGTTAAGTTACG
>SCLG01000029.1:1741494-1814669 GCA_004367875.1 Oikopleura albicans
TTGTGCAGCCCTCGAGCGCCATCTGTAACCCGTTTTAATGCGCAATCATGCTCAGCATGAAACAAACATTTCAGAAACTATGGCCCATAGTCTATAGTCTATAGACTATGGCCCTTTAATTTCTATCATATTTACCAATTTAAGTCATTGTAACCCGGTATTTATAATTTACGTTTACACTCTTTAACGATGAATACGGGAGAGCGTGATAAGGGTCGTTTGCGCTTAATCCGTCCCCGTACATTGACTTTTTTGAGCGAGACTTGACTGAAAAGGGCATAAAATGTATAAATAATTCAAATAATTCGAAATACCATAGAAACAGAATAAATAAACTGGTATAAACTGATATAAAAATCGTATAAAATGAATCATTTTCTGAATTGTTAATAATTCAAAAATAATTAATAACAAATTGTTTTTTTTTCTTTATGGAAAGTAGTTCATTTTTATAAGAGTACTACAATATATCTTCTATCTAAATAACGTTTTTAATCAGCCAGCCAGTAAATAAATTTATATATTGAAAGCAGTCGAGGCCAGATTAGGCTTTCTTGCATTTGACGAGATTCCAACTAAACCCAGTTTTATTTAAATCTCACCCCTGGCAGTGGATTAATAAACAGAGTGATATATATCTCAACCATCACCCATTTAATCCCAAAACAATCATTTTTGTGAGAAAGCAGCCTTCGCTGAAATCCAAGCAAATCAAGTAGTTAATTCAGTGCGAAATTGTGCCTGAAGTCGTTAGATTTTCGGCTCTGATTTCGACTTTGCAAAAAAAAAGTCGGGAATTCGATGATTTTTTTACGAATTAAATAATAATGGTAAAATTTGTATAAAAATATGCATCAAATACCGGTGACTATACCGTGTAGCATTCAATTTGTTAAAAAAATAATAACGTCATGTTTTGTTTCGTCGTCACTTGGAGGGGCTGTTCTGTCGTGGAATTACACACAGTTCCCATTAACGGCGCACCCGGTGTATAAAATTCAGTTTTTCATGTTCTGTCATGAAATTTGAAGTATATACACCACCTACCTGCTTAAAGTAACAGTCTGTTTTTCCGCCTACGGACTAACTGCACAACGCAACAGTTCCACTTATAGTAACAGTTTTTTGAGTTTTTTTTAAGCAGGCAAGCGGAACTCTAACTCTGAGCATGTATTGCGTAGGCGGAAAATTGACTGTTGTTTTAACCAGGTAGACGGTGTGCATGCTGTAAAATTCATGCTCTCATATTAATTGAATTATTATTTTTTGCCACACTCACAAATTCCCTCGTACATGAGCTCGTAAAATATTTTATAATTCATCAAAAAATGACCATTTTTTATGATTTGATTAGTAGCCACTAGCAATTAACCAATCCAACTCAACTTACAATGTTTAACATTTTGAAAATTCTCATGTTAAAATAATATGTCCGACTTGAACCAAAACCGCCTATTGCTTACAATTTTATTCAATTTTACGCGTCATTTGTGATTATTGGCCTCATTTTGATGTCCAGTACGGCAAATAAAAATTGTGTTGAGTTCCCAGACTGGGAACTTGGAAATAATTCACCAAAACATAAAAAGCGCTTTTAAAACAGTGTTGAGGTGTCAAAAAATCAAAAATGATAGAAAAATGGATTGTTTTGTTATTTTTAACAACCGTAATTTCTTTCCTTTCGCTTTCTTGTGTAAATATTTATCACGAATTATTGATCAATTTGTAATCGGCATTTTCCAATTTTTCTATCAAAATTTATTTCCAAAATTTTCGGTGCCAGAGCTTTTCGTCTTTGGTACTTTTCGTCCAAAAAATTTTCGTCTAGCAATTTTTTCGTCCAAACATTTTTGGTTCAAATTTTTTTTCGTCCAAGATAAGTTTTCGCATAACACATTTCCTACCGTTTTTTTTTTGGAAAACAAATGTTTTGGACGAATAACGTTTTGGACGAAAAATGTTTTGGACCAAAGATATCACGAAAAGTAACATTGACGAAAAGCTAAGGCACCAAAATTTTCCCTTCAAAATTTTAAAACTTTTTCTTGTCGACGTTTTCTTAGAAACCTTTTCCTAGAAATGTTTCCAACGTTTCCAACAAACTCACTAAGAATATATGATGCAGTTTGATGCGCATTTTGATGCGCGTTGATAAAAAAAAAATTCAAAAAAGGAGACACGTTTTTGCGCTAGAGAGCATTTTAGAGGCCATTTCGAGCCAAATTTCTCCGGTTTCGGATTTCTACATTTTTGGACTTCCATTTTCGGTTGGTGTCATTTTTTAAACCTTCGAACAATCTTCACAGACGAAGAGTTCAATTATTTTTTCAAAATGGAGCATAAAAAATGCGCAGCTCCAATAAACATGAATAAGTGTGTTTTCCAGCGCTCGAGAAGTAGATATGAGAGAGCAACATAAATATGGAAACAAGTGGCCGACTTTAGATTGTTACCGAGTTGTGAGAATAGAAGGATTAAGGACGCGGCATAGTTGACTGTATTTAGAAATTCGTTTATTTTTTCACTATGTTAAAAACTAAGATAACAGTATAAAACGGTTTTACCTAAACAAAAGTGAAGTGGCTTATTATAATACTGTTACCAAANCCAGACTGGGAACTTGGAAATAATTCACCAAAACATAAAAAGCGCTTTTAAAACAGTGTTGAGGTGTCAAAAATTCAAAAATGATAGAAAAATGGATTGTTTTGTTATTTTTAACAACCGTAATTTCTTTCTGTCGCTTTCTTGTGTAAATATTTATCACGAATTATTGATCAATTTGTAATCGGCATTTTCCAATTTTTCTATCAAAACTTATTTCCAAAATTTTCGGTGCGAGAGTTTTTCGTCTTTGGTACTTTTCGTCCAAAAAATTTTCGTCTAACAATTCTTCCGTCGAAACATTTTTCGTTCAAATTTTTTTTTGTCCAAAATAAGTTTTAGCATAACACATTTCCTACCGATTTTTTGGGTAAACAATGTTTGGGCGAAAAACGTTTTGGACGAATAACGTTTTGCACGAAAAATGTTTTGGACCAAAAATATCATATTTGGACGAAAAGTAACATTGACGAAAAGCTCCGGCACCAAAATTTTCCCTTCAAAATTACGTTTTAATACTTTTTCTTGTCGACGTTTTCTTCGAAACCATTTTGCGCGTTGGTAAAAAAAAATCAAAAAAGGAGACACGTTTTTGCGCTAGAGAGCATTTTAGAGGTCATTTCGGGCCAAATTTCTCCGGCTTCGGATTTCTACATTTTTGGAATTCCATTTTCGGTTGTTGTCTTTTTTTAATCTTCCAACAATCTTCACAGACGAAGAGTTCAATTTTTTTTTCAAAATGGAGCATAAAAAATGCGCAGCTCCAATAAACATGAATAAGTGTGTTTTCCAG
The DNA here is from genome assembly GCA_004367875.1 of Oikopleura albicans. NCBI lineage: Eukaryota > Metazoa > Chordata > Appendicularia > Copelata > Oikopleuridae > Oikopleura > Oikopleura albicans. The sequence continues at coordinate 1,744,892 of SCLG01000029.1, forward strand.
CGCTCGAGAAGTAGATATGAGAGAGCAACATAAATATGGAAACAAGTGGACGACTTTAGATTGTTACCGAGTTGTGAGAATAGAAGGATTAAGGACGCGGCATAGTTGACTGTATTTAGAAATTCGTTTATTTTTTTCACTATGTTTAAAAATAAGATAACAGTATAAAACGCTTTTACGTAAACAAAAGTAAAGTGGCTTATTATTGTGTCATCAAAAATTGGGGTTATCCCATCAATCAAAAAAGCATCACGCTTTGATGCGCTGTCACATTTTCCTTCTGTGCTTTTCTATTGTTTATCAATATTTCTCATCAAATACCGTCTCGCTCCCTTAAACACAAACCCTTTCTCACCCGTTGCTATATAAGTGACGCTTTGCCCACATTGAAGCAGTCAAAATGTAGGGATCTTTAGGGAATGACCCATTATTCTTTTTTATACAATAAATTACATTTCCGGAGCAGATACAAGCGTTTATATTTGTTAATTCATTATAATACTGTTACCAAAAAAGCTTATACTTGAACAAAAGCGGTTAATTACTGTATGCAATGCATACAGTAAGTACTCTCAAAAATCAACATATCTTTAAGTGCATAATTGAGCCTTTATTTCACATTTGAAGGAAATCACTTTTTTTTTATAAAAAAGCAGTAAAAAAAAATTTAAAAAATAAAAAAATGAAAATTAGTAAAAATAATTTCGCTCCTAATGTTTCATTTTTCCCGCTCGAGCTATAATATGCCACTTTTTCTTGAAAATAGTTGTATCCGCCTACGCTTTAATTTCACCTACGTTTTACGCTGTAAAGTTCCATTTTCTTAAACATTAAAAGGCACGCAATGTAACATACACCGCCTGCGGGTTTATCCGGCCACGTTGCTCGCTCGTGGTTTTATCCGACCACTTTTTTGCTTGATTTCCCGCTATTCCTTCTACGCCCTAAGGAATTTATCTGGCCAGTTTTGGAAGACGAAAGTGACCGGATAAACCAGTAGGCGGTGTATTTGATAAACCTCGAATTAAGTTCCTTTTCAATAAAATATGCTAAAAATGGCTAATCGTTCGGTTTACCTAAGATATCATATCGAGCCAAAAAAAAATGTCTAAAAATGGGCCAAGAGCTTTAATTAAATCTATCCGACAAGATTTTTACAAGTTTAAAGGAACTTGCAAAATAAAATTGCTCAAATTAGGTCAGTACCAAGTAGGTTGCAGCACATATGTCATTTTTTGCATTTGTTGTTTTATTTCAGAAACCACAACATCCTTTCAAACTTGCTAAACTAAAGCTTTGTTATTGTTTTAGAATTTTAAAAACATTTTCCCAAAAAAATAGGTCAGTCTGCAAAAATATTTTTTAATATGACACAAAGCCGTGTAAGTATGAGATAAAAATCATTTTTTTCTATAACCAACACGTTTTTTAGTCTTTGAGGACAATAAATGACTACATTCAGTTTGAGTGTATTTAGTTATGATTTTTATAATTAATCATTATTCTTGATTATTCTTGATTATTCTTGATTATTCTTGATCATTTATATTTATAATTATTTATCATTATCAAAAATTATTTATTACCATTTATCATTATTTACGATTTTTTATGATCGTCAACGATTAATTGCGATTATCGATAATCATATAAACGATTATTAATAGTCATTTAGGTAGTTCTTGTTCTTGCCACATTCTTCCAAAATAATGTGGCAAGAACAAGTAGACCCGTTATTTATGATTATTTATATTCAACAATGATTCTTTATGCTGACCAAAAGTTATTCATGATCATTTATAATTATTTATGATTATTGATGATCATCAATAATTAATTATGATTATTGATTATCATATAAACCATTATTAATAATTATTCATAATTATTTATATTTAACAATTATTCTTCATGAGTAGTTATGATTATTAAACCTTCACGTTATTTCCTAAAACAAAACATTAGATAATTCAACTGGAGTTTAATCTGAAAACCGATAATAATACCGGGAATAATATCAAGGTTAAAATTTAAACGTTAAAATATTGTATAACCTATTTTAAAATTCAATTAACAAAACGTTGTGTGTAATTATAATTTCGTTTCAGAGAACTGAGGCAATCGACACCTAAATGTGGTGGAACTTTTTATGTAAATTTTAAGTTGCATTTGACAAGTCATCTTATTTCTTAGACTTTTCGATTTTTTTTTCTCTTCTGCGTCGGTTGTCAAATTATTTATTTTGACGAATGAAATCCGAAGAGATAAAAACTTTTATGNTTTTTTTTTAATCTAGTTCAAATTTTTATTATAGGCCCGTCTCCCTCACCTCAGCGGAGACGGGCCAATCAGCGACGAGCTCACGCACAGAAATATAAAACATTGCATTTATATCATAATGATATTAACATCACAATGATACTAACAATATGTTTGTCAAGTTGTTAGGGTATGTTTTTGAACCTGCTGTTCAAATTTTGAAAAACAAAATTAGTGATACATCCTGAAAATAGCCCTAACCGTGATCAAATTTTTCCCGTGTTCTTCCGAAAATGCTTATACAGGGGTAGTCCATTTTCAGGACACTTTTGAGAAAAGGGCCTCTGCGTCAAAATCGTAAAGCGTTCCGTGATTAGACTACCCTGTATATAAAAACACTGTATCAATTAATGTATATCATTAAAAATTGTAAACTGTCACAAATAAGGGCCTTGGAAATCAAATTAGGCCACGGACTTGTTAAAATGAAGCACATTATTAAAATGTGTTCTACAATTTGATCCACAATTTATTGGGGGCTGATTTTTAACAATTTGTTTCCGAGAATTTAAAGTCGCCTTCAGAGACGATCGGCAGTCTGAAGCAGGCTCAATGTCGCCCTCTGTCGGCCGCGGCGTCTCCGTGCATTTTTGCCAGTTGTCGCGTTACGGTGCACGAGCGCCCCCACCGTCCACGCAGGACAATTTCCATTCAGCAAAATGCGAACTGCAGCGTAATTCATAATTTGGCAGTACTTCACATGCGGCGAGACCCTTTTTATCGCTCCTACTAAATATATTACTACCTTTTTGTAATCGTAACCACAAAATATCAAAAAAAGCGAAAAATATCTACGAAAAAATCGAGCAAAAAAAAAATATTTTTTATATTATTATTATTATCACACCCAAAAAACAATTTATACAACGAGAGAGATTATCCGAGAGAGAGATTTTATCACAACAGTTGTTGTTGTTTCGACGAACCGAACGCAAGAGATTGAAGAAGAGAACCAATTAGCTTTTTTCATTTCTTAGAATAGCGCATCTTTTAGGAGTTAATTAAAGGAAAAGGATTTATAACACATGAAAAAACAAATTAATATTTTTTTTAAACATATATATTTTATATTGTAAACTACAACTACAATTTAAACGTATTTGCTGACAAAAATATATACTAAACTGAAAAAGCTGGAATTAAAAAAATATATATTTAATAATAAACTAATTTGACAATACGAAGTATTAATAAAAACAAAAACTGACAACAAATGAATTTTTATCGGTCTAATAATTATTTATCGCTGATTAAAAAGTGAGATTAATAAGTGAGTTTAAAAAGTGATTAAAAAGTGAGATTAATAAGTGAGGTTAAAAAGTGATTAAAAAGTGAGATTTTGAAAAAAGTGAGAATAGGGCATTTAGATAATCGTTCATCTTTTGTCGTATACCAGAATTTTAAATTTTACAAACAAAATACAATCTAAAACTATTACTAATAAATATAATTCATTCTTATTATTAATATTTTTCTTCGTACACCATTAATTTGAAACGCGTTTCAAAATTTGTTTAAGAAAAAATATTTTAATTTATTTCGCAACATAAAATAAAACCTGGGTGCATCATCAGCGAATTTTTTAGAGAAAAAAATGGTTAAAGGAGGACCATATTGTATTGTGTTTTTTGATGAGTAAATGGCCACTATGAGGCGTTGGTGTTAATAATGGAATTCATGTGTGTCAATGTTTAGAATAGGTGAAACTCCATGCGTGCATTCCTAAATTTTGGCATTCCATTACGATAGCTTTATGTTTTCCTTTTAGCACGAATTTTCTCTTCGTCATAAGGTTTTCTGCACAAAAATTTAAAAAAATATGATATTTAAACACAAATTGTAAGTATTTTAACTCATCACGTAATTTTTCCCAATATCAAAATAACTTGAGCAAAAAACGGCTTGGTAATAGTAAATTTGAATAGTAAATAATGGATTTCAGCAACTTTTTTTTTAATTTAAAATTTAGAAATCGGATAATAAGAAAAATGGCAAAAGTGAAATTCGTTAAAAAAGACATAATAAAAAAATTTATACTCAGTTAGTCACATGAAAAATCGCCACGTCGTTTCTAGATTAAACCATTAAGTTTTTAAATTTCAACTCGGGGTGCCCCAACTTTCTCCCCTCTTTCTCAGTACGCCAATAAATACAGATATAACATGATTTAACAATTCAATTAAATTTTTTCCCTCAATTTAATTTTTTAGCACTTCATCAAAACAGAGGCTATAAATAATCGTACTTATTTTGCAAGTGGAAACATATGATAACTTGATAATTTCTTTATTCAGCTTCATTTGAATAAGTAAATATAATTATAAAACTAGATAAGGTCAGTTTAGAGTGAATTCGATGAGTTTGAGATAAAGAAGAAAAAATAAATTGTTATTGCTTTTTGAAATCCATTATTCTTTCATTACGCAATATCATTAAACATATTTCTGAAACTCATCGAATTCACTCTAAACCGACCTTATACATTCAAAGCCTAAGACTAAATCATGCATCAAATTGATTATAGCAAATTGTTTGATATAATGAAATAAATAGATACCTACACGCACGGAAAGAGGGAGAAAATTGGGGCACCCTATTTGAAAATAAAAGGCGAATGGTCTAATATAAAAACGATTTTACGAATTTTCATGATACTAACGGAGCAGAAACTTTTGTATTTGCACCTGTTTAAAAATATTAGATGACTATTTAGAGCAAACATGCCTTTGTTAGATTTCACTGGCATGCTTAATTTGTTTAACCACCTTTAAGAGAAAACACTATTGATAGTTTTTACACACGATTATTACAAACAATGGCCTATATTATATAGACTATATAATATGTTGAACGGGGATCTTTTCCATTTTTTGAAACAGCCTCAAATCGGTTTTATCAAAACTTGATAAAAACCACTAAAGAAATAAAAATCTGAAAATGCAATCAAAAATTTTATAATGATTTTTTCAAATTTATTGAGGACAAAAAATTATAAATAGGACTTTATAAGTTACTAGTTCTAATTTTCTTATATTTGGTTCAGACTGTTTCAAATGGGTCATTATAAGTAATTTTTTATTTAAGCGAGATGTGAATTTGTACATAATCTGGATTTGCACATGATATTTTCAAAGAAATCGGATTTTTACGTTATGTGAATTTTTGTGTTTTTTGAATATTTACGCTTTTAAATTTCGCGTAACCTGAGTTTTTTCAGAAAGTTAATTTTAAGACTCTCAAATGTGAATCCCGTAAATTTCCTAAGAGTGTGGATTTTTGCAAAATTTGTATTTTCATTATCATACTATTTTGAAATATACAGACACATTCATAATAATTTCATGTCCGCTTTGTCTAACATTAATCGTCAAAAAAACTAATCCAAAAAAAAAATATTTGAGTGATGTAATTTTCGTTTTTTTAACGGCATTCTCGTCCGGCACTTTTGGGTTACGATTTCTGTGGATTGCTTAAAATTCGATATCTTAATTTTCCTGCTCAGGAAGGAAAGTCGTCGTTTTCATTAAAATATACGCGTAGCGTTCTAAATGCTCGAGTTTCGTAAGATTATTCACCTCGAATGCTTTCGCTAGTTTTTTTTTTGTCTTTGAGATTGATGTTAAAATGTCGTAGACTCCTCCTTTGACCTTGAAACGTTTCGTTCGAAGATCTTTGATATGTCAGATTCTGATTTGGACGTTTTTGCGCTTCTCCTGATGCCTGACCTTTGTATATGTAATCAATGACATATTTTTTATGCTATATAAGAGATACCGACATAATAAACTTTCCCGTTTTTTGACACCCCGGTAAATGTGAAAATATATATACTGAGTGGTCCAACGATGAATCGGTCAGGGCAAATTTGTGCGCGCACTTTTATGCTAAAATTTGCCGTGACTGATTCATTGTTGAACCACACGGTATATATTTAGTGAGTAAAATTGTAACAGAAAATTCTGATATTTCCATAGTATTTTGGTTTCAAGCTTAACTTGTCTCATGTAGAGTTAATCGGGGCAAGGCACCGGATTGTTTAGGACAACGCTCAATTGTGATAATGCATTAATTGCTCGTCTTCAGAAATCTGGCCCTTAAAAAAATTTTAAAATGAAATCGAGAGTAGAATTTAAAAAAAAATACTGTTAAAAAATTGTTAACTAAAAAGTACTGTTAAAAAATACTGTTAAAAAATGTTAAAAATGGACGTTAAGGACCGGTCAGTCCCTTTGTTTACAAAAAGTACGTTCGAGGAAAACGCTATAAAATTTCGAAACCTTTACGTGGACAAAGTACTTTGCAGTTACATTGCTTGTTATGTACTATAATTGCCTTAACTTTTTTTTTGTTGAACAACTTCATAGTAACTATTGGTGACCCTTAAAAACGCCTTGTTAACTTCAGCGAAAAAACTAAACTACGCGTGTTCAAAAAATAGTGACTTGTTTACACTTCAAACTGTTGAACGAAGAAAGAAGGCGAAAACAACAAAAAATGTTTTGCTACCTTTTTCCGGTTTAACCCTCCTTATTTGAATATTATATTATGAACAGAAACATAAACGAACGCGTACCAAACCGATCGATTTCAAACCTGCTAATTTTATATGCTCAAAGTGCTAATTTTATGTGCAAGTTTTTTTGTGGCGCCTTTGGTACATCTTTTGGTTGATTTTTATTCTAGAAATTAATCAAGTTATCTAAAATTGAATTAGGCTCATTACTTAAATCTAGAAATTTTTACCGTTTTTCAATGGTATTTTTTACGACTAAACAAAGATACAGTATTTTTCAGACATTTCGTAAACATGGAATTCTAGAAATTGTATAAAATAGAATTACATGTTTACGACATATTTGACAAAAAAAAAATCTTTTAAAAATTTGTACAATTTACGTAAACATGCTTTTAAAAGTGCACTTTTATTGCTAAACAAGTTATATTATGCCTCAAAAAACAAATTTCATACTGTATATACATAATATATGTCTCGCATACACTTTCTGTTAAAAATAGTAATGTAGTCCTAAATATGTTAACGTTCATAATTTAAGAAACCTGGGTTTATTTTCAACCTTTTTTTCCTGTGAAAAGTTCTGTGAAATGCCAATTTTTTTATGTACCAAATGCGTACAATAGTCAATCTAAGACCTAGAAATTGTCCCGTCTTAAAAACTGCTGATTTTAAATTGGGTTTTTTTTGTTCTCTCTGGATTTGGTTTCCGTTTTTTTTCTATTTAAATATTCAACAATGGTTCCAATTTATTTCCGCTCCAAGTCTGTCTTCAAAGGCTGTCAAGCAAAGCGGCCACTTCGATATCAATTAAAGTCATTTGCGCCGGGGTCAAATTCCGCGAAACTTAACCAGCGTACACCACTATTGTGGTCACCAACTGTCAAACTAATAGCGAATTAATGACGACAATGCACAAATTACGTGAAATAGTTTTATACTTTCTTTTTGTGCACATATATACATGTTATACGCTACGCAACCATTTGAAATAACAGTTTGCATTTGAAATAACAATTTGAATTTGGAATCACATATTTTTATGTTATTTTTTCCGGGTTGATGCCTATTTTATAGTTTAAAAACGGAACTTGTTATTTTCAAATTAATTTTGTTAACGTTAACTTAATAGTACTTTGATCAAATTTTATTACATCTGTACGTTTTTTAGTACACCACCTTCCTGTGTAAGTTTACAAAACAATGGAGAAAATAGGCTGTTAACATTCTTGAACTTTGTTAACTTACGTTGGTACTGCGCGGGCGAAAAAAAATGAAAACTTAAGAAAATTGTTAATTCAGCTGAATTGCATTTCAGATAACAAATTGCAGTCAAAATAACAATTTGCTGTTGAAATAAAACTTTTTTGGAGAAATGTTTCTAGCGGTTCCGCCTACGCACTACCTATCTGAAATAACACTTTGCATTTGAAATAACAATTTGCATTTGAAATAACAATTTGCATTTGAAATAACAACTTGCATTTGAAATAACATATGTTTTAGAGAAAAAAAGTGTTATCTCAGATGGTGAGGTGGTGTAGACATAATGTTTCACTTACTTAGGTACGCAGTAGGCGGCAAAATTTACTCGAACAAACTGTTAACGTAGTTTAATTGTGGTAACTTACGTGTATAAGTGGTGTATTTGACCCATTTATCTTTTTATTTATTATTATATCCCTTATTTGGGCATTTTTTTTTGTTATCTGAGTTGTTTCGATTGAAACGTTTTTTTTTCGTACTCCAGTTTGTTTTGGGGTCGTTTCAAATCTATATTTCCCTCGTGTTTTTGATTCGAACTTTTTAATGGCCGTATTTTACGTACAATTTTTTTTTGATGTCTAATCGGCAGAATTGATTACACTCAGCCACTTTTTTTTCTCTTTTTGAGACAAATTGGATTATGTTTAACGAAATTTATTTCCAAAACTTAGATTTTGTTTAAAATGCAATTGCCTTCTAAGTGGGCGACGACCTTTTTACTGTACCAATTACTGTACCGTTAAAGTAAAAAAAATGTTTACCATTTGGATTAGAAAAAGAAAAATGTTTCTTGATGAAGCCTCCGAATGTTATTTTGTAACGTTAACGTGGATGGTGATCAGTGTTGCGTTAAAGTGATAATACTTATAACATGTTACATGTTCGTCAAATTCGGTAGGCGGGACACGCCTTGATTTTTTAAACAACCAAGATTTGACCCAAACATACGGTATCAGGGGTAATTTCCCCTAAAATTTTTGAATGTAAAAAAACACGGTAATTACCGTTTAGAATGCCGAGGTGATAATTTTTAATTTCTTAATTTTTAAATAAATTTAGGAACATATATTTGACAAATTTTACAAAAAAGTGCACATCTAGAGGTATATTTGGAATATACATGTAACGCCTGGACGGACCTCATTAGCCAATCAGCTTTTCAATTGGGAAACTTTTGCATTGTGCATTTTTTTAAAGTAAAAAAAATCCCATATTCAAAAGGTCCGGGCGTTATATGAAAAAAAACGCGCGCATTTAACGGTACTTGCAACTTTTCCAAAAAAAGTAAAAAGACATGAATTTAAATTTTTAACCCCCTGTAACATGTCGAAAAACTGACTTGACCTTATAAAGGTCACAACTTTAGTCCTTATAACCAGACCCCCTGTATTTGAAAGATCAGATTATAATTCCCTTCAAAATTGGTGTTTACAGGTTACTGTCCAAAAAGTTACTGTTTAAGTAAAAAACGTTATTAAATTATTATTTTATTATATTGCTCTAACGTAACATTATTTCGAGCTGGATTTCAAATTAATCGACTTATGTGGGTGATTAACGCCACAGCAATGGCCACTTAGAAGTACATGCACTGTAATAATTAAAACCCACTATATCAACCACTATCTGATGATTATCGGCCTATCTTGGTTTTTTATTGACACTTAAAAACAGAGAAAGCTTTAAAAAAATGTAATTGTAATGTTCAAAAGTAAAAACAACAGCGAAATTACATGGAATTATTTCTTTTTGGTTTAGTTTACTGTATTTTGTTAAGTGTGCTTTTGTACTCGTTTTGTATGCCCAAAGATGAATATGAAGCTTTATGAAGTTTTACAGTGTTTTAACTCTCAGGGATGTGTTCAAAAGAATGTTTTTGCTATGATTTATTTTTAAACTGTTATTATTTGTAAAATTTCAAAAAATGAAGAAAACTGAGTTGAAAAATAAGATCCAACAATCTAGGTTTTCTTTAAAAAACATTTTCTTTTTAACAACGTTTTAAAAAGAATTTTGAAAACGTTTTCTTCCTAAAACACGTTTTAAAAATCACTTCAAACGTTCTAAGCAACATCTGAAATAAACTGAAAAAAACATTTTTAGAAGATAAACTATTATTTTTTCAGAAAAAAGACAACAAATGTATTAAGACTATTTTTCCGTTGACAGACAGTGGAACTGAGATTAGGGTGTCTACGCAAAATTATGAAATTATGCTAAAATGATTAATTGTATATTCCGATGGAAATACCATAGTTATTAACAAAATAATTCGGTTTATATCGGTATAGTATAGGCAAAAATTATATACAGGGGGCCTCAAAGTAAAGGCCACCTTTTTCAACTTTCAAAACTGCCAAAAATTGCCCTTTGAGATGGCCCTTACTTTCATTTCATTACTAGAAAAATAAGTTTTGAAACAAAAATGATGGCCCTTACTTTGAGGCCTCCCTGTATACATTTATTTGAAGATTTTCCTGGAAATTTTACGATAAATTTTACTCCATCGTCTACTTTTGACAAATTTTAAACTTTGAATTTGTAAATCCCTAAAACTTCAACATAATAATCCCATCCCAAACTAGTTTTAACCTGTGTCTTTTTTGATTTGTTTATGTCTGACTTTTAGGTACTTCGAATACGATATTTTAAATATCTTCTGAAAACCTTTTTTGTTAAATCCTCATTTCTGCTTCTATTGTTTTTTTATCAGATAATTTTACATGTACATGTTTAAAGGTATTTTAGCATCAAACATAAAACCGCTGCACTTGAATTTCGGCTACATTTAATTTATAAGAATCTTTACCGNTACTTTGAAGTCTTCTAATGATTATAAAAGTAAAATAGACTGAAACGCAATACGCAAACAAATTTTAGCAAGGACCACTATTGTGAACGATTTCGTATTTCACCCAATATTTTCAAAAATTGAAATGGTCAAAATTTCTAGAATTTTCTGGCGGAAATACAGTTTTTGCACTTGAACTCATTCATGATACATTTAAGGTTAACTTGAAGTGAATTATACGCATACAACACGGTCAAATAAAAAAATGATGTTCATTTGTAAACAAATTGACCGTACTACCCTTAAGTGTTCTTTAAGAAAACATTTTCTTTTTAAACAACGTTTTAACAACGTTTTAAAAATAATTTTCGAAACGTTCTCTTCCTAAAACGTTTTAAAAATCACTTCAAACGTTCTAAACAACACCTGAAATAAACTGAAAAAAAAATTTAAAAGCGTTTTTAGAAGATAAACTATTATTTTTACAGAAAAAAAAACAAACGTATTAAGATTATTACTGAGATTAGGGTGTCTACGCAAAATTGCGAAATTATGCTAAAATGATTCATTGTATATTCCGATGGAAATACCATAGTTGTCTACAAAACAATTCGGTTTATATATAGTATAGGCAAAAATTATATACAGGGGGCTCAAAGTAAGGGCCACGTTTTTTCGATTTTCAAAACTGCCAAAAATTGCCCTTACTTTGAGATGGCCCTTACTTTGATTTCTTTACTAGAGAAATAAGTTTCGAAAAAAATAATGGGCCTTACTTTGAGGTCTCCCTGTATACATTTATTTGAAGATTTTCCTGGAAATTTTACGATAAATTTTACCCCATCGTCTACTTTTGACAAATTTTAAACTTTGAATTTGTAAGTCGCTAAAACTTCAACATAATAATACCATCCCAAACTAGTTTTAACCTGTGTCTTTTTTGATTTGTTTATGTCTGACTTTTAGGTACTCCGAATACGATATTTTAAATATCTTCTGAAAACCTTTTTTTGTTAAATCCTCATTTCTGCTTCTATTGTTTTTTTATCAGATAATTTTACATGTACATGTTTAAAGGTATTTTAGCATCAAACATAAAACCGCTGCACTTGAATTTCGGCTACATTTATTTTATAAGAATCTTTACCGTACCTGCAACACAGTAATTATATCATGCGTCTTGTTTAGATAGCATTAGTTTTGGGATAAAAATCAGGTCTGAGAATTAAAAAAAAAGGTCGCCGTAAAACAGGCTTGCTTCTTGCCCTTATGTTTTTCTTATTTTCCCTTTGCAACTAAGAACCACTTTTTAAGCGAATAAAATCTCGGACACTTTTCGACCAAAGTGCGAGAGCATCTAATTTCCGTGAAATATATGACTAAAACATTTTTTTTTATACTTCGTTGGATTATTTAACCCATTTCGGAACGTTTTTATTGACTAGTTTTATGACTATTTCCGTTCTACTATCAATTAATTTTTTTACTCAGCTTTTCACATGAGTTTCCGGCGTTTTTTCTAGAGACATTCCAGTTTTTCCTGACTTCGACAACGTTTTCACGGTACAAATGCTCTCTAGCGGCACAACTTGTCTCGTTTTTATTTCAAATATGTCCCATAAAGACCGAACTGAATCATATGTGAGTTAAAAAAACTATTTGGTTTTCAGTGCGGAAAAATCAGGAATCTCCTTATCTAGAAAAACCCGGGAATTGATGTGAACCGTTAGGTAATATATGTTCTACAATTGTAACTCAAATTAAAAAAAGTTCAAGGCTAAATTCGAATGCTAACTTCGCTTGGCTCATCATTTATTATATCCTTCACGTTTCGACACATTTTCAACATTGCATGTCCAAAATAGACAGACGGAATGTGAGGGTTAAATTGGATGTTTGTTGCAAAATATTCGCATTTATTCCGATCATGCATGTCACATTTGTGGTATCTTTAAAAATACTGGTTTCAGTTATGAATTGATTCAATACATTATTGATGTGTTGACAATAAACTTCTTGGACTGTGAAGATGTAAATTTCTATTGTCAATCTTAGTTACAATTTTTAGTTCTTGAGTTAATTTGTTTCCAATTCCCAAATTTCGAAACATAATTTAGCCAGAAATGAAAACATAGTGCATTTTAGAATTCCGATCTGAGGGCCGACCATTTTATTGTTTGTTTCTAGAATGTTTTTCTTTTTTTATTTACAGAACATCGTTATTTTTACAGAACTTTGAAACTTTGTGAACGAAGCGACAGTAAACGCACACGTTCAAAAGTAACGTTTTTTTCTAGATTTTTCTAGATTTTTTTAAGATTTTATTGACAGAAAATATAAGGAGCATATTGAACTATGTACTTAATTAATAATCAATGATTATCAAATAAAAAGAGAATAAAAAAGTGTATGGAGGAGGTAATCTCTTAACAGTAAGATACATGATCCAACCTACGTGTTTTGAAAATAAACAAAATTAAAAAAAAATCTAGAGGGCTTCTCAATTTCTTTCTTTTTCCCAAGAAATCTTTTTCAATTTTTTTTTTTAGAAAAACATGTTTGACGTTGTTTTTCACATTCGATATCTCTTAGACGAATAATTGGGATGCATGAATTACATACTACTCCTGTAGTCATTTTGCACACCGTAATATAAAGACAAAATAGTAAAATAGAGTTGTGGTCCCACATATTATTTCGAAATATATTACGAAATCAGTACGTAATCTTTGCGTCATATTTTATCGTTTACGATATACACCATTTCTAGGGTTTTTGGAGTAAATTTCTAATGTATAGTTTATAAATATCTAAACAAAAATGAGCCTTTCTTTAACATGTTTAATATACAGAATTGTTATACAAAAAGAGAAAAAAAACATAGAATTTTTTATTAGAATACCAGCTAAATGAGGTTAGCGAGTGCGGTGCCAAAAATATGTATGCTCTGATTATTCAGCACGAACACAACTTCATTGACGTTTTTTGATAAATGATGTCGGTCTGGAATTTTATACAGTTTTATCAATTGGCGGTTAAGTAACTATAAACTTCACTTGACTTAATTCGAAAACGTTGAATTTGACAATGGAAATGATTTAATTCGAGTAAGTCGCCTTTTTACCCCCAGAAAAATTCGAGCATGAGACTGGGAACGGCTTGTTTGGCTTTGTACTTCCTGATTTTGAACGGCTTAAATCCGGCGAACTTTCGTGTTTTCTGTTACCAATTAATACGACCAGCGTTAACAACTTTAAAAGCTGTTAAACAACATGGACATTAAAAACTAATGACGTACAACCTGGAAACTAAGACGCATACCGTAATAATTATCGATAAACGCGTTGCGAACTGGTGATTGGTCAAAAATATGTCCCAGTCAAGCTCAGGCCCGCAAATTTCGACGAACGTAATAGTGAAACAGTCAACATTTGTCACTTTTGCGATATTTAGGATATCCGTTATAAGGTCGATTAAAGTTCAAAGTGGTCTCGAAAAAAATGATCAACAATCAAAACCAATTGACAGAAAAAAGAGTCGATCCGGCCAATCAGCGCGCCTGTAGAGCGCTACATCAATCGATTACTCATCACTTTTTTGTTGAGCTTTTGTCTTATTGGCCACAGGCCGCCTCTTTTTTATTTCGCTAATTCGAGACCACTTTTAACGTTAATCGACCTTAGAATCAAAGGCTTCAAATCAAAAAATAATTGATAGAGTTGGCGAATTTTTTTATTTTGAGAATTTTAGCACGAGTAACCCCGTTAAAGTTTTTATTTAGGAAAACATTCTCATTTGAATTGGCATCAAGAAAAGACATTGAAATTAGGGTGTCCAGGGATAAAATTTTGAGGTCGTAAATACGTTCTTTTTCTGTACCATATTCAACAATTTTCAGTGGTTTTTCAGGCGGAAAGGGAAGTTATTTTTCTATTATCTGCGCAAGGGTTAAGATTTCGAAAATAAGATAAAAAGTCAATAATATTAGACAGGTGGAAATTGAATTGTCAATCAAACTGTGTTTGTTTTACAAATTTAAGTAAAATTTGACTTCAGAGTACGGAGCAATTTAATTGTCCCAATTACTATTTTTTTCGTAACGTGTTTAAACATGTTTATACTCAAAATCCAAAATTGACAAGTATGAGTGAATTTTTGTTGTATTTTTAGCTGCTCCATTCCCCCCTTAATGTCTTAACTTTCAATTGTTTGTAAGACATTTTAAACAACGACATTTTTTGTGAAAAAAATAATGAATTTTACAATACGTGTCAGAGGTGAACATATACATGATAAACATCAGAAATAAAATATTGCGAAATTTGTTCTAGAATTGACCTTTTTGAATAAGCACGCCCTACACGGTTTTCTGTGAAAGTAAAGTGATTGGGTGAGATATTAAAAAAAAAGAGCGTAATCCGCGCTAGTTCTTGCTCATTTTCAAGGTTTTTTTTCTTTTCTAGGCGTTTTTATGACGGGGCCTTTTTATCGGATATCAAATAAAAGCAAAATAAATACCACTTTTTTAAATTAACAGTTGTAAAAGTAGAAATATATAGATAGTTTATCATTTACAAAAAATAACATTACAGTCCATGTAACTTCACAGCCGGAGCCTCTTCCAACCCATGCCCGGTTATGCCGGTTGCCGTGCACTGTTTCCGACTAAATTTCCCCAAATTAATGCACAATTCAGAATAATTTTCAAAAATGTTAAATATAAAACTGCCAAAAATAAGGTTAACGAGTTCG
This sequence comes from Oikopleura albicans, assembly GCA_004367875.1. NCBI lineage: Eukaryota > Metazoa > Chordata > Appendicularia > Copelata > Oikopleuridae > Oikopleura > Oikopleura albicans. The sequence goes on from SCLG01000029.1 coordinate 1,760,533, forward strand.
CTTAGCTAAAAAGGTACGGAATATAAAAAAACGTAAACGTTACTACGTTAGTTTTTGTGTATGTTTTAGAAACGCTCAAAAGAAAATGAAAGACAAAAAAAATTAGCAACCTGTCATTATCTACCACAGCAATTGCACAAGTTAAAATGATTAAGTTCGGACATAGTTGAACACGTCCTTAGTGCATCTCCAGCCATCCTCTGATCTTATCCGTTTCTTTTGATTCATCACATTTCTGTGGCTGACACTCACGATCAGATCGAGGATACACAAAAATACCAAAAAAGTTTTTTAGCGCTTTCTAATTTTCAGTGGTTTCATTTTTTTTCTATTAATTTGACTTAAAATGTGCACATTTTTAGAAAACAAAACTTTCACAGCAATCCTAGAATGGCGCGGCATCAGTTTAATGGCTGTTAATTTTTGTTGATAACATTATCTTGAATGTTGAAGAATTCTACTAATTTCAATAAGTTTACTGGTATATTTAGTAGAAATAGGCAAATCGAAAAATTTTCGAAAAAAAAATCGCAAAACCAAGTTGTAGGGCTCATCAAACTACGAAGATCTGATTATTCAGAAATCGATTTGGACCACTAGGGCCCCTAGAGAGCTGTTTTAAAGATTTTTTCGGGGTAGCTTGGCGCGTAGGTGGTACATCCAAGCTTTCGAGTTGCCCACTTCTACCAAATCTACCACTAGACTGTACATGTATAACCAATTTATTGGCTATCTGAAAATTGAACGTTATTGAAAAAAGTTTGTGACTAAAAGTATAAGTTATACCGTAATTACAGTATGTCTGGGCTTGAACTGTCGTGCTTGACCGCATAAAAAGATATAAAACACTGTACATATACTGTATAAAGCATTTTCGTGCTTGAAATGTGGTCACAATTTTCATATATTTTTATGCGATCTGGCTTAATCACGACATATCAAGCCTTGACATACGGTAATTAAAACATATAGAAAAATCCCCATTATTATGATATGAAAATTTGGATACAGTAATTGCTAACGTACAGACGGGGACCCGTCACGGGGCATCAGTATAAACTTTTTTATCGGTGCTAAAAATTATTGTTGAACACGAAAACTGCAACACATTTTCGAATTGGTGACATTTTTGTGGTTAACACTCACGATCAAATCAAGAATAGATAAAATATTTATGATTGGCGGAGTCCCTTTTTTAAACATGTTTCACTCCCGCTTGGTCCAATAACTACTTTTGCACCAAAAAAGGGCCCCGACGCTGAAAAGAAAAAGAAAAAAAGGGGGCCAAGGAGGTGGATGGGGGGAATGAAGTGACATATTATTTTTGTATTTACTAAATCTCTCGCAGAATTTCGTCGCTTGTTTTATAATATTTATCCCTGCGCTATCATCGATTTAGTCAAGCATTTTTGTCTTGCTGGAGAAAATCAAACCGATTTTAAGTCTTAAGGGGGCTTAAACGTTTTTCATGAGACCACCCGCGTTTTTTGTTATTATTCGTTTATTTTTGGTTGACGTGAGAAGTGGTGCCAAACAGTTTTAGCCCAAAAAAGGAGGCCAAGAAGTTGTTGATAAGGTCGAGTTGTACCACTAGGATTTTTTGATGAATTTTGTCTACTCTGGATACTTCATGAATCTTAGGTAGTAGTACTACCGTTGAATGAGTCCGTTTTAGATTTGTTTATCAAATGCATTAGTCAATTTTTACTCACATATGATACGACTAAATAGCGTCTCACATGAATTCCTGGCGTTTTTCTAGGTGAGTCTATTCTACAGTCTGGGAAGATTTGGCATTTTTTCAAACGCAAAATCAAATTTATGACACAGTTAGACCAGTAGAGCATAAATTTCGATGAAAATAAGAAACAAGTCACATGTTGCGTCGCTAGAGAGCACATCTTCACTCACAAAGGCCTTTCAGGGCAAAAATGTTCTCTAGCGCCGAAACGCGTCTCTTATTATTTTTTTTTAATTTCTTGATCTATGGCTCATAGTCTATGAGTGGTCTAACTGAGTCATAGACTATGGTCCATAGACTAAAAAAATATTTCATTCGGAAATAAAACATTGAAGACTCCCGACCTAAAACATATTGAAATTTGGTTTGATTTTTTGCTAAAAATCTATTTTAATTAATTAATACTTTGGATGCTTTCAGTATTTCATGTGAAATTCAAAAGACAAATTCATATGAATTCGCTATCGTCTGCCCAAAATATATATTTCTCGATTCGAGTTGCATCATTCATTTTTTAACAAGACTCAAAGAGAATCGACGGAAATTCCTTCAACGGAAAATGCATTTTGACCCAACTTTATGCGAAAACACGTTTGAACAACATCTATTTTTGGAATAATGCTTTTTTCGCGATACGTTTTATGACCTTTGTAAAATTTTCTGGAACCCCCCCCCCCCCAAAGTGCCAACATTCATCACGAATCATAACTTCTAAGTGACCAATAACAACTTATTTATCAAGCGTTTAAAGAATTCTAAGAATTCTGACGTTAACCAAAAACTAGTACAGTCTCTAGTAGGGCCTAATATTTTAAATATACAGTCCGTCCCTACCTCAAAATCGTTACGATTTTTCGAACCACAAATCGTAACGATTTTAAGGTGGAGACGGTCTGGAAATTTAAAATATTAGGCCGTCATACTTTTCTGATTATTTAACAAGTAAGTGGCACGTTACTAATTTTATTAATTTTTATCATTTTAGAGCAAACTTCTTAAGAATAAAATTCATATTATCACGTACATATTTTTGATAGTGTCACTTTTCCTAAGTACCTAAAAAAAGTAATTTCCACATCGAGCCTTGATGAGATATTAAGAATGCGATGTTTAGTAGACGAAGCATTCACTTACGTTGAACATGTTGGAATGTCCTTAATGAGATCGACCTGTTTATTATTACTTCTCATATCTATGAAAAACACATTTACAAATACTGACGAAATTCATTTGACCCTTCAGAAAGCGAAAAAAAATATCCACGACGTTAAAGATAAAAATTCCAATAGAAATGATTTTAATACGTGGCTGATTTTATATCGATGCATATGGTACCGGCTTGTAGGAACATTAAACACGTTTTTGACCTAATTTCGTTACCATTATCGCGTATGAACAAACGTAAGCCCTAAGACTTAGGGCCCCTAACTTTTCAAGTAAAATATTTTGTTGTCTAAAACGTATTATCACGCCGTATTATCACGTTAATATTTTACCGCCGAATCCACGTGGTGGCTCAATCTATTAGCAAGACATGAGAACCAATTATATATTTTATGTAGAATGGGACAGCAAGTGGTTTTAGCTGAAAACGACCATTTTTGAGTAATTAAGCAGCATGCCGAAAAATTCCCAAAATTCGGAACTTGACACGATCTCTCAAAAAGTTTGCAATATTGTCCTAATAAGGCCGTTTAAAAATTTGTATTTCAAAAATTATTTTCAAAAATCAACATTCGTTAAAACTGGTATAATTAACAAGTCATGGTAACAGAACACGCAAAAAATAACTTGTTAAACGTATACCATATCAGCTCTCACGTATATACGCGTATCTGTGGTAAAAGTATTTGTGGTCGAGACGGGACCTCGAAGAGGCCACTTTTTTACAGACGAGACATTTTTAACACGAGTAGTGAAATATATTCAACCTCACGTTTGACCATCGTTTATTCTCATATTTCGGTGCTGAATTGACCGCGCCGGACCGACCACTTCGCGTCAATCACTTCCCCTGTGGCCGATTGTGTTGAGAGGAATTTGACGAACGGGCAAGGTGCGGTCAATAGCAACTCAGTACAACAAAAGTGCTAATTATTTATAAATATACAATTGAGCACTATACTGTATAGTCTATACACTAAAAGTGCGGTATACATTTTACAGCAGATGCGCCGTTATATATTCATAGTTATACATGGTGGCATCTACCATAAACTCACATGTAACAAAATCAAGGGCTCGCGATTGATCGGGAATAAATGTAGGAAATAAATCGGAATTGAATTCGCGATGAACCTCATGGTCTATGAGAATGCTTAACAGTCATGCGCATCTGGGGTAGCTAGCTACCCAATTTGCTCTAGCGCGCCAAACAGGATTTTTTTTTGATTATTATTTTATTTTGAAGCCCTGTTCTTCTTCTCTTACTGGGGTGATTATCAACCTGAACCCTCGTCCTCCACGGACCCAAACGTAAAAACAATTTTCTCAAAAAATATGTTTATCCCATATAAAAACGTAAAAATTTTTTTTAATTCCAAATCCGTTGTCCGTTTTTTTATTATCACAAGCCGTTCTATTTTTATTTAGAAATAAAGTGAAAATGGGTAGCTAGCTACCCAATATGCGCATGACTGTTAAACAATGCTTAACCGGAGTATGGACTTATATTATAACCGTTAAACGGTACATCGTGTGTATAAGAGTTTATTATTCGATTGGTCATCTCCCCAGAAACGGAAAAAAATTCATGAAGCGGTCCAACTCTTCTTTAATCAAATAGTCATTCAGGGCACGCTCTTTCTGAAAATCGATTTCATCTAAATATAAATGTAACATCAGATCAGTATTTTCGACAAATATTTTTGACACTTTTTGCAGCAATTTTTAATATTAACAAAATGTGTTAAAAATCGTATGTACTATCGTTTTTACCAACAACACCAAAGTGTGAATTTGTGTCGCTTTGGTCGATCGGAAAGTGTATATCGTAGTTATGGTATTTTTCGGGCAGATAATAAGGCTGGTACTTTTTTGGCAAGATTTCAAGATGTAACATGTATATTAACTTAACTATAAACTGTTGGCCGATTATCGTTTTCTTCAGAAAACACATTATCCGAATTCCTACGCGAGGATGCTTTCACTTGGTACCTTCAAAAATTACTATTTTTTAATATTTCAAAGCTAACCACCCTGACAACAAATTGAACCAACCAAAATGAACAATTTAAACATCTTTTTAGTCGAAATAATATTTCAAACGTAAAGTTATAGATGAGTTATATTCACTGTTGAAGATCGATTGAGGTAATCTCTTTTGTCATAATTGCGGCATTTGAATAAATAAAATTAATAAAAAGTCGCTTAATTAATAATTAATTGATGTTTTGGAATTTGTAGTTGGGTTTAGAATTTGCCGGGTACATTTATATGGAGGTAAAGACATTCAGAAACATGCTTAACTGTTATACGCCACTCAAACATATGCTTTATCAGACTGTATAATCAATGTGGAAGCATATTTACAATCTTTGAAGTCTTAGCCGTCAATTTTCGCAAGTTAACTGAAAAACACTGTTATTCCAAATTAATTCAAAACCACACTGCTTTCGGTTATGATTCATAACTTATAAAATATTTTTTTATTATAATTTACATTTCACATAACGGTTATGGATCCGTCCGTGCTAAAGTCCTACCCTGTGAGTTTCATGAAAATTGGCCGCGAGTTTCTAGAAAACAGCAGTTTTCTGTTTCATTTACTCCCCACTTTCTCAGTACGACAATAGGAAATGAAAAAGAAACTTGTTCTATTCTAGAAACGCGCAGTCGATATTCATGAAACTCACACTGTATTATACCTTTTAAGAGAACACTTAACTACCGTATAAGTGTGTACGATTTCCAATAGTAAAACATATATATATTTCTACGTGCCGAAGTCTTCAGAATTTTAACTTAAACCCTATTGAGTCTATGTAATAAGCACCGACTTAGCTCTATGTAACGTTGGAGTTCACTTTGGCTTAAAAAACAGTTAAAATCGTTTAAAAAAGCGGCATTCGTTTTGTTAGGAGTGACACGGTGTTACTTTCACCCTTTCGGATTTACAATTCCAGTGCGGAAGATCTCAAACACAGTTTATCACTTTTTTTTTGCTTAACTACCCGATACCCAAACGGGGCTTAAGTGCTCCCAAGTTGGTATCTCAAGTTCAATTTATTTGTTTGGGTGTTGCGCGACGGCTATTCATGACACTAGCTCATTGAACCCGCCACACTTTTTGTTCTTCGTTATATACAGTATCTGACCAAATGTTAAAATAGAACTTGCAGTTTTTTTCTCTCGCCAAGTTCGAGCGCTCTTGTTATCCCCTATTTTGACTCAAATAAACACCGTGTTTAATTTTTTTTTTGCTAAACTTGTTAGAGTAACACGAGAAAAACACGGAAAGCGCGTCTTCAGAACCATAGGGTGCTTGTTGGCAGGTCAAAACTTGACATCAAGAAGTACTGTACTTTTTTATGTAAAGTTTTGACCTGGCAACAAGAAGCTTAATAGTTCTGCGGACGCTTCATGTTTAATTCTTAATAAATTCGTAGGTTTTTAACTCGTAGGAGTGCGTTGTGTCTCACTAAATTTCTTAAAATGAATTTTTGAATACACGATTTTTCTGCTTATACAAAAATATGATATCAGGCTAAAATTTTAAGCCAAAACTTTTAGCGAACACTCATAACTTATGAGTCATAGTTTATGAGTCATAACTTATGAGTCATAGTTTATTTTAGCGAACACTCATAACTTATGAGTCATAAGACATACAAGGAAAAGACGTGACCTTATAGTGACAAAAATTCTTGACATCTCTTGTACCTTCGGGCTCATTTCATGTATTTTTAGTAATTAATAAAAAGGTTACTTTCGAAGTTACTTACTTTTTGGTTACTTACTTATACTCATTTAACCTGTTACAAATTTTTGTACAAATTTCTCAAATATTTCCCCACTTATCATAAAAGTAGAACCCGATTTGTGTAGGCGAATATGTCCTTCTTACAAATTAAGTACTTAGGAGAGTTAAACTGACTTAATAATTCATGTTCTCAAGGCCGGATAAACCAAACATAATTATTATATCCGATTTTACTAAAACCTTATTACACGGTCATATATAACAAGCAGAGCCTTAAAAAGGTGATGACATTAGAACATTGAGCTCTTTTTACTGCAACATCCGGTTCACCGGTAATCAACGGTCAATCAATGTTCCGGTGAGTTTTATTTTTTTTCCATTGACGGGGGCGAAGAAGTCATTTCAATTATATAGAACTTCCAATAAAACGTCCAACCAAGAGGCTTTTTTATGACTCGGTCAAAATATTGCCCTTTTAGAATTTAATTGTTCTGGTACTAGGGTGTCCACGGTTAAAATGGAATTTTTCAATCTCCGTTCCACGAAAGTTAACTCATGGGCGTTAGTGTGTGACGATCGTGACACAACGGCCTATTTGCCCTCATATCTCATCAAAACGACCCCAAATAAAAAATCGCTGATAGACTGGTCAAACCAAATCTCATGCAGAAAATTTTGGATCAAAAATCGGAGATAAAATTTTTTGTCAACATTTTTTCACCGATTGTTTTATTGGTCTAGATGGATACGTCATGCTCGAGTACCCCGTAAAACAATCTTTGCAAACCATTTATCTTTTAAAAATTGCCATAACGGGCTTGTGTGATGATCATCACACAGTGTCCCTTACGGGTTATACGAACACCTGTGACCTACTGGAGTTAACGTGTTTATATTTGCACAAAAATAGTCGAATTATATGCATGTTTACCTAACATATGTAATACTGTATAATACTATAAACTATTTTCTACAGGGGTTAAATACAGCAGCAATCTAGTCTAAATTTCGGTTAGCAGTACTTGTTCATTACGGTTCAGTTGATTTAATTCCTGACTCAAATATTTTTTGGAAATTGCTAAAAAAAATCGATTTCCGTTTATAACCTCTAAAATATGAAATGGATTTCATACATTAAAGGATGGCCTTTAAAATATCTCAAGTCTAAGCACGTTCTATCAAATAAACGCGCGAGTTTATTTCTTTATATCCTACCGAATAAATCTCTCTAACTCCCACCCGCACGATTCAAGCTAAGTAAACGAAACGACAAAAAAAAAATTGAACGAAAATATAAAAAAAAACGGATAAAATTGTTAAAACATTACAAAAACAGAGACCCAAAGGTATTGGAACTGATTTCGTTTTGGTATGCTCAATTGAAACATTGAAACTTCAATTAACGCGCCGACGATTTCGTTTTTCTCGATATAACGTTCCGTTAACGATTCTAACCTTTGAAAACAGAGAATACATTTTTTTTACATTTTTGGTCAATCAAAATTAGAATACTTTGTCCAGATTAAAAAATACGCAATTAAAATACACACTTTCACATTTTAAAAAGTTCGAAGCACTTTAAAGCAATGTCAGATATTTAAATGAACACTACTTAGATTCACTGTGTACAAGTGTACATTCACAAACATATAACATATCGTCCTGATTTTAAAACGCGAAAAAAATTTTTTATCTGAAAAATGTTCAATCGGAAATTGCCTTTAGGTGATTTCCCTTTCGGTGAATGGCCGAGCGCGCTCAAAAAGACCAATGGCAGGCCACATAGGCTTCAGACGCGCTGTCAAGCAACTTTACCAAAAAGTGGTAACATAATTTATTTTTTTCGCGTTTGAAAATCACTGCAATATAAGCCTGTGTTGTATTTACTTTCACTTTTCAAATAGTAACATAGAGCACTTTACCAGTTATCTTAACATCGGTGTTGACCAAAAAGTGTTAAGATACACTACCTAACCATTTGAAATAACACTTTTTATGCCCAAATTTTTCCAGAGTTTCACTTTCCAGAGTTTAAATTTCCTTAATTTACATTAAAAAAGTGCCATTTCAAAGGGCTACGTAGTGTAATTGAATTTTAATAAGATAATTAGTAATCTGGATGCGTTCCGTTCCCAAAAAGTGTAAGATAACTGGTTAGGTAGCGAAGTTTATTTTAAATAATACAGTATGGATTTACAATTTATCCACCCGCGATAATTACAAAAGTCTATTAAGGACCGGTGCGTCACAAAAATTAATCTATTAAGGACCGGTGTCCCAAAAAGCGTTTCTCCCAAACACAAAGTTTGTAAACAATACGACGGACCGGTCCTTAAATCTGGCTAAAGCTTTATTATTCCTCATTCTAGAGGTTTTACGACCAATATTTAATTTCTCATACTTTTTATCATAATTTGCCTTCCGTCATAATGTTAGACACCCAGACAAATAAATGTGTTTCGGCGAGTTTTGAATGTTTTTAATTGACAATGTTTAAAAAGGACAACCCAATAGCATAAACTGTTTGTCTCTACGAAAACCGAACATTAAAACAGAGACTTATGATTTTGGCAATTGTTCAGCCCAAAAAAATGCCAACGGGAAATGTCCTAAAACCATGAGAAATATCTGTTTAGTTTTTTCTTCTGGCCTAAATCTGTTTTTGGAATTTTTTTTTAAGAAGTTATTTGTTGATCTATTTCGGTAGAAAAGCCTGGATTCGAGCTAACACGCCGCAAATTGGCAAAAAAAAGTGCTACATATTTTTTAAATGCTACCACAAATATGCAGAGTTTTGATGTTATTGAAAAGGATAACAAATAGTTTTTGGAGTAACGTGTTTGTAACCATAAAAATAGTAAGAAAAAATAAAGAATTTGACTCAATAAAATGTTTCTATTTGATAATAACAGTTGTTGGGATTATTTCGCCAAAATGATAAAATGTGGTTGAAGATTGAATAAGTGACCTTGCATGATCGTCTCCCCTTGTATATCTAAATTTAACGAATTTGGATCTTTAACTCCCAGGGGGAAGTGCGTATATAGACACGCAACTTGTTTTTTTCGTCGATTTAATGCATATGGAGGCCCCGTAGGGCAAAACGGGTATTGGTAACCCCCCCCCCTCAACTTTTCGAGAAAATTCGATTGACGGTGTTTTTTGCGTAGGTTGGAAATTTCAAACAGCTCTCTAGGGGGCCCTGGTGGCCCAAATCAATTTCTGGATAGTCAGATCGACGTAGTTTGACGAGCTCTACAACTTGACTTTATCAGTTTTCTTGAATTATTGCGAATTATTGTGAATTTTTTAAGTGCGTGTTTATTTCCCCTGAGAGTTAAACGTGAAAATGACAAAAATATGGCATAATGCGTCTAAATGTTAACTAACATTCTTTAACGACCACGCATTGAGCCGTTTTTTAGTGGCCGGTTGACGGCTCATACTATGTACTACAGTGTGTAATCAATAAAGATAACAGCCCCATAAATGCCTTTTCTAGCTGACTCAATTACCGTATGAGTTTTTGAAATTTTGTGATTATCGAAACCAGAGTGGTAATAATTCATTTTATTGGACCAACTTGTTTAATCGAATTACGTCTTATTTTACTTTCTCGGTCAGTTTTGTGGTTGGATAATGGTTAGAAGTTCTTCTTTGAAACCTAGTTATATAAACGTTTCATATCCGCTCGTACTCTAATTCAATTGACAATCTTATTTTTCTTCGGGAATTTTGCAATATATTATTAGTATACTTACGCACTTTTTAATTACCACATCCTTTAACCGTTGTTTACCGCTCAAAACTGGCTAGACGGAGCTTTCTAAACCAAACAACAGTGGTTCAATTTAACCACAGAATTACTGTTGATTTTTTTTCGATAACTTTTCTCTGATTCAACCAAATGGTGAAGCGTAGTAAAAAACGTTTATGAGTACTTTCGCGACCACACCATTTGGTCGCGAATTGTTGTGGTCGCAAAATGCTGTTTTAACAAGGTTCCGCGACCATTTTTTTTTCTACTTGAAAACAGTGGCCGCGAAACTTCACCCAAAACACCATTTCGCGACAATTTCGTCGCGAAACCATATTTTGAACAACGATTCGCGACCAAATGGTGTGGTGGGGAAAGAACTCATAAACGAGTTTTATAACTCTAAGTTAGAGTCTAACCATTTATAACCACTCTAACCGAATACCGTATGAAATTAGTATTATTTTAAATCGGTAGGCACCATCAGTGCTGAGCCGGTTAACAACAGTTAATGGCCAGTTATAAAAATTACAGTTTGCTGTTAAACACATTACTTGATCGAAATTGAATAGATCAGATTCCGTTTTTTTTCTTCTGTTTCATTACTTGGTACCAATGCGGGCGGAACTGATATAAATGTCACGCTTAATTTTGACGGGTAATGCCAATGAGCGCCTTCACAAAGTTCCCAAACTCGAAAATGAAATTGCTCACTAAGCAACTCGAAATATCTAACGATAATAAGCAACGTAAATTCATTCAACGAACTAAACCTTGCTGCACCTAGTAAGGATTTTTCTGTTTTTAAGCACTTTTTTGTTCTGTCTAGTTCATACAGGTCGTCTATAATAAATAACCCCCGATCATTTATCTTAGTTTTCTAGAACGCTTTATAATTAGTTAGTTAAAAAAGCTTTTGCAGATAAGATTGTCTGTTCGGACTTATTTGGCTAGTTTTCTGAACTTTTTATGTTCCGCCTAAGTTTGCGCAGTTATATTGCGTTTTTTTCAGATTGTATTGTCAGCCTACACACTGCGCCATTATCTTGCAATTTTCTGAAGGGCTTATCGCGAAAAATTGTTCCAGACGGCTCATACGTGCGTTAACCATTGGTTAACCGTTGAAACTTACAGTACAAAATAATTAACTCAAAACTCGTGGTGCGACAAATTGGTCTTATGACCCAAGCGTCGTTAGAATACTATGACGTTAAGTGTTTATTGTTTTACTTATTTTGTTGTGCACATTTTAAGCTAAATAAGAATTTTGTTACCACAATTACATTTTCGCAATCATTGTCTTAGTTGAAGAAAAACCTGCCACCAAGATTTAGAATGCTGACATGACCATTTTGCATTATGATTGCCAAAGGCAATCGGTTTTTTGGTGAAAAGTTTTTTTTTTGTTGGTGAAAGTGTTCGTTTTTCCTTAGTTCATTAGGTGTGACCAATTTTCTGTCATAATCGTCCAGCGATGTTAATTTAATGACGCATCTATTTAGACAGAAGTGTCTTGGAAATCACTTTTTGGAATAGCTGCTGAATATTTTCCTAGGGAACATGGAAAATCGGAACGGCGATAAATTCAAACTGTAAGATAACGGAAATAATTAGAGGTGAATAATTCGAACAGGCGAATCGTATCTGATGAATCCTTCCGGATCATCCCTTATGTTAATTAAGTTAGCTTAGTTTTTGTGGCCCATCAGTTTTTTTTTCCTCCAGAAATTCATGGCGTATTTTGTCATATCGCAGTTACATCAGCATACTGTTCATATTCACCAGAAGAAAAACAGTTACAAACAGCTGATGATTTGATTTCATTAATCGAACAACCGTTCGCGTTTATTAACTCTCAGGGGAAGTGCGTGTAAATATACAACCAACGTGTTTTTTCGTCGATTTAAGACATATAGAGGCCCCGTAGGGCAAAACGGGTATTGGTGACTTTCCCCTCAATTTTTCGAGAAAATTCGATTGACGGTGTTTTTTGTGTAGGTTGGAGATTTCAAACAGCTCTCTAGGAGGCCCTGGTGGCCCAAATCAATTTCTGAATAGTCAGATCGACGTAGTTTGACGAGCTCTACAACTGGGATTTACCAGTTTTTTGAATTATTGCGAATTAATGTGATTTTTTCAAGTGCGAGTTCATTTACACGCATTTCTCCCTACGGGTTCCCAAAAACTCCTCCCCCCTAAGAGTTAAAATTACTCAAAAAATCACAAATGAATGGGACATAGTTTATGAAAAAAACCGGTCCGTACGATGTGGTCCAATAATGAAACAGTCAGGACAAATTTCTTCGTCCAGTTTTATATTATTTTAGCTTGAAAAGTGTGTGCAAAAAATTGCTCTGGCTGATTCATTGTTGGACCACACAGTATATTTTTTATTTCGACGTCTAAATGGACCGCTTTTATACCTGTGAACCTTGAATTTTTTTCCTACTGTATAGGAAATTTTTGATTCATTCGTTAAACAAAACTAATGTAAAAGTAAAACCAATAGATTATTAAATGTGGGCTTTGGCTCGTCATGTTGTGGTTAGCTAACTAGGTACGTCGTGTAAATTTCATCACGGGAATTTCAGTCATAAATTTGAAAAAAAAAATCAAAAAAATTGAAGGGCTGACCGCCCGTTCTCGTTTCAATAATTGAACGGTTCGTAGGCCAATACGCTCTGATAATCCAATTTTATAAATTATATAAAGTATGTTATTTTTGAAACCGTTATGTGAGATTGTTATGTTGATGCAAATATGAAATTATATTAAAAATTAGTTCAACGTCGAATGGATGTTAGGTCCTGCGTGAGATAATATCCCGTACTGTACGCGTTTTGTTTACATCCCTAATCGTTCAAATATCTTTTTGTAAAAGGGTCAAAAGAATCGATTTTAGCAAAATATTAAAAGTGAGTTTTATGTGTTCAGATTAAGTTCTAACTACCGTACGATTTTGTGTTTAAACGAACGGAAAAAAGAGAAACATTACGGCGTAATTTGTCATGTTGTCGTAATATTTAATATTTTTGCGTACACAGTAAGCTAACCGAAATTTACCTTGCATAAAGGTAATTTCACTGCGCAGATACGTGAAAATATTTTCGGCAAATTAAATGCACAGGGGGTGTAATTACGGCTTGCTTTATTTTTCATTAATTGAACCATGTGCGGGAAAATATACGTTGTGATGTGATTCAATTCGGCGCCATGGCCCTCCATGCTCTTGGCGTACCGCTTAACGACAGTGAACTTTAGCATGAAATTGTGATTTTGAGTTGCAATTCGGCGGGAAGTGAAAATATTAGACTCGAGAAGACACATCCCCCCTTTTGCCTTTCCTAGTCCTTTACATGTGTTAAAGGGGAAAGAGGGGTGGGTGCGATCAAACTCGAAAATTATTTTATATACACTCGGCGACGCGCCTGATTCTCATTAAACATGCTTAATAACATAATTGACCTAAACATTATTTCTTCGGAAATCCAGAGAACAAATTTGATGCACTGTTGTTTAGGGCCAAACGTTTTTTTATAATGAATTAGGCTTCCTCAAATAGTTTTAGAAGTTTTAAGGCGGCACTAGAAAGTGTGTATTCTGATCAAAACGCGACCAAAACTAAAACGCGATCAAAATTCTGCCACATATGTTCGTTTTATACAATATTAATTAAAAAATATAAAGCTAAAGCCATAAATTTTATTAATTTATTTTATCAGGGTATTTTGGAGGGGAATTTGAGTAAGTTTTTGAATAATATTATGATATAATATTATAAATTATAATAATTAATAATATAAAATCATTGTTCATGCCGTTTTGGGTAAAATGGTTTTAATGGTCAAAGCCGCAAAGGGATTGTTTTCAGACAAAATTTATCTTTTATTTTGACAAACCAATTTGACAACTATTTTTCGGGTGGTTATAAGGTCAAATTTTTGACAATGCTTTTATCATTTAACTCTTTAGAGCTCATCGGTCCTGACTTGAAAATATCATTCAAATTACGGAAAACCGACATACAGGGTGAGGTAATATAGATGCTAAGCCGATTTTGGTTCGCGAGTGCGCTGAGCAAATTTGAGTCACCAAAAAACGGCTTAGCATCTATATTACCTCACCCTGTAGTTTAAAGGTGTTGAAGAAAAACAGCTATTTATCCATTTTCTTAAAATAAATTTCTTATTGTTCTTATTTCGACTGTGATTGGATAGCGAGCTAAATTGTCCAAAGACTTTGTAACAAAGTTGGACTTGAGCATTCTAACCCTCATTCACTTGATTCCCGGTGGGCCTTTAACCCGTTAGTTATCTAATTAACAACAAACATTTTATGATAAATGGTGTCAACTAGTGGGATAACCCAATTGTATTACACACGGATTAACGATCCAAAATGTCATTTTGTTTTCATTTCTCGTTCGTTCTCACGCTGGTTGTTGCCTTTTTTTGTTCACAACTTCGTGAACAAGCCAGACTGGCCTACACTTGAGTCAAATTAATTTAACAACTGGCCTTTAAGAGGNTACTCTTGTGTAAATAAAATGTCACCGCTTAACTGGAAACCCTCAGTGATGAGAGGCTATTAATTTGTGCTATTGTTTTTTCATCTCATTTGGTCTTTGTTTGCGTTTTTAATCGCATTATTTGTGATCACTTATTTGTCGCTGTAGTACGAACAGTTACCCACTCTGTAATCCGTCCAAGAGTTAAGTTTAGGCGGCTAAAGGGCCAAAGCTAAAAGTTTGTCCAGCAAAGCGAAGAAATGCGTTTGAAAACACGTTTATTAATTCTTTAAACACGTGTTAATTCCTTAATTCTTCTCATTTTTTATGATGGAATAAGACAAATCACCAGTTTCGGTTAAGATATGTTATTTATTTAAGTACACAGGGTGCGCCATTAACCGGCACCAAAATTTTTTTGAAAACCTGCCGGTTAACGGAAAATAGTCCGGTTAATGGGGACATGCGTAGGCGGAAGACGTCTTAGGTTATTTATGTTTTAACGTTCGTCATTTTCACCGCTATAAGGTCAAGTGAGTTCTTTGAGCTATACACAAGGTAACCTATTAATCGGCACAAAATTTTTTTTGGAAACCTACCGGTTAATAGTAAATAGACTGCTTAATAAGTACATGCGTAGGCGTTTTTGCTGGAACATTTTCGGCCAAAAAACTGCCAGTTAACGGCAAATAGCGTAGGCGCTGCCGGTTAACGGCACACCCTGTGTATTTGTACTATTAACCGGCGAGTTTTTTTTAATTTTAGTTGCCGGTTAACGGCGCATCCTGTTTTTTAGATTTTTACAATTCAAATGTTAAATGTGAGTAAAAACAGCGACCCCTATTTGGAACAAATTGCTAAATAAGGGTCGTTTTTTCATAAAAATATTATTATTACATTTTTATGGACGAAAAAGACCCTTATTTAGCGCTACCGATCCTTATTCAGCAACCCTTCAGTAACAGTTTTTTACAAAAAGTAAATTAGTATAACATTTAGGCTCGCGACCAATCAACTCCTGAATCTGAGTTCTCAACATTTATCGTAATTTCCGCACTGATTATTATTTCGCTCGATGTAACCAAGTGCAGAAAGTTGTCTACAGCCAATTGTGACACGATAATTTTTATAGTTTTGCTCCCCTATTTGCGTTTTTAATCGTATTTATTCGTTGTGCGACAGCCACTTTGTAATCCGTCCAAGAGTTAAGTTTGGGCTGGCCAAAGTGAGGGAAAGGTCCGAAAGTGAAACGTCCAGAGAGAAAGTAAAGCAAAAAAAACACGTCTTGTAATTGTTTAAACACATGGGATGACTGTCAGATTAAGTCGGACGTGGTGTCATAACCCTCAAACAATCGGACCAAACGTAACTTTATCATTTTTGTCCATTTTTTCTTTTTTTTTGTCAAAAAAGGGGGCTCTTTTTGATGCTCATTTTTCTTTTCTTCTTTTTTATTCACCTTAAACCTGGGGTATCGATAAATTGTCGGAAAGGATGAAAAGGGCCTTTTCAAGTTGGCACTGGGAGCTCCCATTCCATATGAAGATTAGGCCAAAAGAAGGGCGGATTAGCTATAATCAAGGGAGAAACTAGCCTTATTCATTAATTTTAGTCCGGGTGCTTCACAAGCTCTCCGATTTCCTTGAAGGATGGTTCTTAATCGCGGCGAATCAGTTTGGCGGCATTTTTTAATGCCCAGTTTTTTTTTTAGTTTTGAGAAAAGGTCAATGCGGCATAAATTTATGAAAGTTTCTAATTAAAAACAAAGTAAAATGCAATCATCTAAACCACCCGGTTAATTTTTTTTTGCGAAAACGTTCAACCATATTTCAAAAAAATACCGTGTGTCAGGTCTACGACTGACGGGGTGGTGACAGAATAGCGTTAAAAGATACAAAAGTTACTTTAAGTCCTTCGGAATTATAATTAACAAAATTCAAGTAAGTTTTGTATCTTTTAGCGATATTTCTGTATAAATTTCACCCTATAAGTTATACCACGGTTATAAAAAATTTAAGATATTTGTAATTTTTACTTTCCAGATATTTCGTCAAATTCTGACATTTTCAACGGTGTTTTTAAGTCGCAAAAACACCATTGAAAATGTCAGAATTTGACGAAATGTCTGGCAAATAAAGATTAAAAATATATTCAGTTTATGATTATAAAGTCTCGATGAATGGAAAATTTCATAAAAATTGTTTGTATTTTCCTTCAGTAGAACTGTTTAATTATTGTAACTTTGATTTACGCGAGAAATACTGGACTGTAAAATTTTCATCATTCAAAAATTCAACAAAGCAAAACGTCAGAGTGAAATGAATTAAAAATATATAAAAAAAACATTTCACATCGGCACTTAATAATGACAGAAGATTTTTTTCGCCGATGTGCAATACACGAATTAATTCATCACAAAACAGATAAAATGATGAATTGTTCTCGGGAAGTTATTGTTTCTACTTTCCAATATTATTTCCGTAATTACAATTGATATACAGTCGTTCGTGTCTGTTTTCAACGGACTGATAATTAATTACAAATATCACGTTTGAAAAACTTATGTCCAACGAAATGCACCCCCTGCGCTGTTATCTTGCAACTTTTCCATGAAACAAATCCGCAAGATAACGGAGCGAACGGGGACATCTGCAAGATAACGGGTGACAAGATAACATTTTATTGTCAGATTTTATTGTCAGATTTTTTGTCAGATTTTATTGTCAGATTTTATTGTCAGATTTTATTGTCAGATTTTATTGTCAGATTTTATTGTCAGATTTTATTGTCAGGTTTTATTGTCAGATTTTATTGTCAGATTTTTTTTGTCACATTTTTTGAAATTTTTTGAAATTTTTTGTCATTTTTTTCGGTTTTTTTAATCACACACATATATAAATACATTTATTAACTGTTATAAATCCTATTTGAAGTTATTATAAGTAAACCATACATGAGGGCGAGGATGTTTTCGGTATAAGCCAAAACGCAATAATTCAAAACTGATTTCGACTGTTTGAAAACTGTAGAGGACCTCACAGTTGCCAAAAACACAAATACAAAAAAAAATGGCCGAATTAAAGCGTAGTCCCACGTCTATTGTTTCGCGCAAGCCGTCCATTTTGTCCAAAACGTTCCGCAAGCCAAAATATTTCGACTGTTCCGATATCAGTCGCCCGTTAAGTTTGCGGCATACGGCGCATGTCGGCGCGAGCGGGCACAATTTTGGGGATCTTTCGTTTCTCGAGCCGGGTGGGCGTTGTAATAAGACGAACGGGCTCGAGTGCAATGTCATTTATGATTCGCCCGTGCTGCGAAAGACGGAGTCGATCCCGTCCGTCTATTACGACTCCAGTGCGCGCGAGTCTGTGCATGGTGTCACATCGGACTCGGGCAATGGCTCCGAATTGGGCACCCTGGACAAATCGCTCACCGATGATGACCTCTCGAGCCTCTCGGAAACTGAAATTAACCCAGAATACTTTTCTGACTTTACCATTGATATGGGCCCATCACTCTTAGATGATGTTATGATTACCATTGAAAAGATGCAGACTAGGAGAAATAAAAAGAGCAAACCGGCAATTAAGGAATGGCTTTTTGAATGAGACATACCGCAGCATGTCATTTTCGTGTCGCGACATTAGATAACTCGTATTTATGCCGAGCCCCACTATATATTTTCCGTGCTTAGAAATGCTTCCTTTTTTTTACGAATATCTAATAAAACTAGTTAACGGCACTGTTCATAGATTGTGGAAACTAGAAGATACTCTGCGATAATTATCACTAAACCAGATGCGCACTTGTTATTGGTCGCAGACATGCTACTGAGAAATCAAAAAACAGAAATCGACATTTATCGCAAAGTGGCTTCAAAATTTCATACGGTAGTTTTGGTGCTGTCTTGCATTTCAAGCTATTAACCAAAACCTACTTTACTTTTCATTTTTTTCGCATTGTTTTTTATTGAATAAATAAACGTAGCGGACCACATTCGGCACTGTTTATAGAGTCAGAATCTTGGAAGCACTTCACAATACACCACCTAACTAGTTATGTAACTTGTTAATTCCTTTATATAAAGACTTTTCCGGATTTGGTTTCCGCTCACACCCTAAATTCCATTATTTTAACTCCCAGGGGGAAGTGCGTGTATATAGACGCAAGATTTAAGGCATATGGGGCCCCGTAGGGCAAAACGGGTATTGCTGACGCCCCCCTCAACTTTTCGAGAAAATTCGATTGACGGTGTTTCCCCCTACGGTTTCCCAAAAATTCCTTCCCCCTGAGAGTTAAGAGCAAACCCCTAAATTCAAAAATTTGTTAACGTCAAAATGTCAAAAATATGTTAACTTAACCCCACTAAATTCAATTATATATTTTTTAAATTTTCCACCCAGACCTAACCAAATTATGTTAACAGTTTTTGACGTTTGATGATGTTAACATAACTGGTTAGGTGGTATAACTATCGACGAACAGTTGACCAATCACAAGCCAGCATCACGTTCATCGACCCCATTGTGAATTGCATTCTAGATTCTTAACTATATCCGATAGTTTATAGACGGCGTTTCATTTTGGCCTATTGACCGCAACATGTCATTTTCGTGTTTCGACATTAGATAACTCGTATTTATGCAAAGCCCTACTATGCATTTTGCGTGTTTTTCGAATTGTTCCCATTTGGGAATTTATATTTTAATACGAGTTAACGGAATGGCTATTTTTATTATCAACTGAAATGTTCATAGTTTAGGTACTGGCGGTGCATTATAAAGGACAATTTATATTAGGTAAAAATTGGGAAACTTATCGATCAACTCCACTTTTATCAAACAAACCTTAAAACTGGCATGTTTATAGAAAATAATGTATACTCTGTATATCTGTCAGTTTTACAACCCTTAGAAAAAAGTAGGACTGGTTGAAAATTTTGACCACCTGACCAAAAATGTTAGCATAAGTGGGTGTAGTGCCTAGGCGAAAACACTAAAACGCTTTCACCCAAAAAAATATCCGTTAAATTGTTAACAAAATTTGACCTTATATGAATTGTTCTTTTAGGAATTAAAACACTATTGGTTACACAGGGTGCGCGGTTAATGGGCTATTTGCACTTAACGAGCGGGTTTTCGTTCTCCAGCGATAAAAAAAATTGGAGTGGGGTACTTTCGCGACCATATGGTCGCGAAACCATCTTTTAAACAACGATTCGCGACCAAATGGTGTGGTCGCGAAAGTACCCTTCACCAAAAAATTCAACGGGCATATTTTTAGAAATTGTTTTCTGCCGGTTAACTGCCCACTCTGTGTATAAAGCTAGTAAACGATGCGAATTACTTAGAAAAGAAATTTACAAAAAAGGAACTTTTTAGAGTAGTTTTGGTGGTTTCAGCGGAAAAGTGACGCTTGACGTGGATAATTACGGGATGTAGTAGAGCAACATCCTTATCCATCATCCTGCACATCCCCAATTTACCTAGTAGCCCCCAAAGTAGGGTGCTTGCCGTTGCGGCCCCGGTAAAGCTGAATCAGCTGTTGTCCAAGCCCCCCTCCAACTCATTCAAAAAGCCACATTAAGATCTAATAATTTTATCTGGATTCTCGTCGAGTACCGCCCCATCTTGATCTACTCACGAATTGAAGCCATTTAATTAAACCTTAACCAAAAACAAAATAAGTTCTTTTTAATTTAACAAAACTTTTATTTTATTTTTGAAAATCAATCAGCACAAACAACCAACATTAAAGTTTAAAAAAAAATAGTGCAAATGGAAAATCAATAAAATTATATTTTTTTTTCTTTGTCAACGTGGTTCAAATTGTTTACCGGTTGTAATCGGTTATAACCACATACAAATGAATGCAAACTTACTACTCTGTAAAATTATGTATAAATGTCCGTAAAAAACACGATAGACAATCTTTCTGCTAATATGCGGGTTTTTGGTTAATTTTTGATTCGTATTCTTAACGGGGATAAATTAGTGACGAAAAGATGCAAAAAAAACGTATGCCGAACGGTAGTTGTTAAAAATGTGATTTTAAAAGGTCACCTTAGGTCACAGAATGTGACCAGGAGTCAAATTGTCTTGCAATTTCACTTTTTTTTCACCAACCTGTGCGGACCTAAAATATGATTTGCAGTACCCCAAAATTAGCTTCGGTTCGAATCGACTATTATTCAATTACTGTATTATAATTTGCAGGAGAACAAAATAGCCTGGTCAATGATCAAGATTATGTCCCAAAAATATTCCTAAAAAACTTGTAAATTTCAACTTTTCCTCCCTGTTTTCCTAATCAAGTTTCTGCGATGAACTTGTTTTTGACTATTTTAACAAAAAAAATCACCTTTTCCACTTTCCTTTCAAAAACTCGATATTATTTTATTTTTTGCTTCCTTTACTTTTTTTCTAATAATTTTTTTTTCTTCTCCTTTTTGTTTGTCTTTTTTGTACAAATTTTATAAGAAATAACGAAACAGTTAGACGCGACCAAAATTTTCGAGGAATAAAAACGACTTTTTTATCCGATTTTTTCCGATTTTGATTTTTTCATGTTTCGTAAAAATTGACTTGAAAGCTAGACTTAATTATTTGATTGAAATTGCTTGTATAATTGGTTACGAGATGATTGGACACAAATTTTATTTTTGGATAATAAATAGATTGATCCCGAATCTATCCTATTTTATCCTGGAGATCGATCCCGATAGATCAATCCTGATCTATCCTCTTTATCCTGGAACTTTCGAGAATTCTGGAGAAATCTAGAATTTTCGCCGCTGATAACTCTACCCCTAAATACCCTTTATATATGGATTTTATGGTCTAGAACATTTTGTCATTTTTGTTTTTGATTTTTTGCGGACCCTACTAATTTTTCGATTGTATTAAATATTTCAAATCGCCTTATTGTTTGACAAATAATTTTCAAATTTCATCAATTTCGATATTTAACTTCCGAGGTTAAATTTGTTACAAGTAGTTGCATGGACTTTTTGTTCATTTTTGTTAGATAAAAAGCAAAAAATTTAATCCATTAAAAAATTATATCGATAACCCCGTTTTTGGTCAATAAAAATGGCAATCTTGAAAACTCCATAAAATCCGCTAACGATTCTGACGCAATTTGAAATTGCCAGAGTACCCTACATATTTTTTTGCGGGATGCAGTTTTTTATTATCCCTCATAATGAGCCAAGATTTTTGGTGACAAAAAATTTTTTGTGGTACCTTAGAGTACACACAATTGTTATTTAGTTATTTTTGTGTCATAAGACTTTATTCATATTGAACCCATTTTGTCATCAAATTTCATTTTGAAATGTCAAAGACATGGTTTTGAGTTTATATTTTTTCTTCATTTTAACCGAAAATATCTCAACAATTTTTGTTCGGTGCTCATTTTTTATTGAATGCAACTCAAATACCTCATTTTTGAAACGCCAAAGAAAAAGTGAAAACATAAAATAGCTTAAATATACAGTCTAGGACTACGCCTATTTTTGACCAATTTTCTCGGCGTGTTTTTTTTTCGATTGACCTTTGGTTGAGTTTTTCATGCCAAATGTCTTTTTTTTGGCTGGGATTTTTTTTTTAATTATATTTTCAGTGAATTAAATATTCTTTCCAATTTGAAAAAATGGCGATTTCGGAAAATCTATAATAGTCAGGTTTTTGAAAATACTGGCTTTCCAGAATAAGCATAGCGTAGGCGCCGAGCGTCTGTAACTGAATTACCAGCGCGCCTATTGGCTCATGCTTTTTTATAGGCGCCTCCTATTGGCTAGCGTCCTTTAGCCACGCAAACAACTCACCGCGCTGCTTGTAATAAAATTTTTGACAAATTATATCGGAATTTCTACAAGAAGACTAGTGATTTTTCGAAAATTGTCTGACAAATATAATTTTCGAATCCCAGACGAAAAAAAAACTTTTGGCTAGAATAATGCGGTCCTATCGGACTATTCTGGCTCTAAAAGCTGCTTATTTTTTCACCCTTTTGAACATATCAAGTAGAGTAACAAATAGCTCCCTAAACTTCTAACATTAGGCACTTACCATTTGTGCAATAATTACATTAATAAAAAGGAGCTCCTTACTTAACCCCTGGTATTCAATTTCCGTCATGAATCTGCACGCTGAATGATTCGTTAGTATAATTAGTCGTACCCCACTCCCCATCAGAAATCTATAATTTTTTGTGCTAGATTGCCGAACGGTAGTATTTTTTTGGCACCCCTAGCATTTGGCTTTACATATTTTAAGCCAACCAATTTCCCAGCCGCTGACGGTAGTATCACAAATAATAATGAACATTTTGCATGAAAAAAACATATTCACACAATTTCAATATTTTGAATGAACTCGAAAAAATAAACAGTCAATGTAGATTTATAAATTGCTAAAAAGTATAGCTAGTTTTTAACAAAAATTGTTTGACAATTGTGTTTTGGAACTACTTTTTAAATTTTCCATCATGAATGGATTATTAAACCATAAAAAAATATTCAAAAATTTACTATTTTTTCACATTGTTTTTACATCAGCCTGATAACTTTACCGTTTTTTACACGGGTTAATCTTATAAACATCTAAAGTGGGAAAATAAAAACCAATTTATTTGAATAAAAATTAATAAATAAAAAATATTTTTTAAAGGCTATTAAACGAGTAGAACATATAAACTAGGAGAATAAGGGTTTAAATAATATTTTCGGGAATGGTGTTTCCTCTGTACAAAAAAAAATGAATAACTTCTTACTCTTGTTGGAATGTTCCCAGATGTCATTTTAAATGTCACATTTGTAAACATAGCCGACGCGAGCAAAAATTACTAGCCATAATCTGCTCTCCTTGCAGAGCCCCAAAAAACATGATCAAAAACGGGAGAAATTTGACCTTGGCCCTTATTTATCCGTGATAATAATTGCCATTGCCAAATTACGCCATATTCCCGAGAAAAAAAACTGTTTCACAAAAACTAACCAGCCGATTTGGCATTTCTTAGCTAGCTTGAAGGGGCGACGATATGGACCCACTTTATGTGCATTTTTTTTTGTAAGTATTAAATTCGGTAAGGGAATATAATATTCCGAATATTGCACTGCACGTCGGTTACTTCCTGCGCCAGACGAAAACCTCAGATGCACTTAATCCAGACGACGATGATGGAAAGCGCATCGGATTCAGCTTTAATCTAACAAAGGGTGAGAGAATCGGTTTAGAGAGACCTAGGCTGTCCAAACTGAAAATCGACACGCCAGACCGATTTGAACGTGTTTTTTTTGTGTTTGGTTTTTTGTTGAAATGAAAATTAACTTTATCTAGCCAAACGTGAAGAAAAACGGGATGTCCTTGAATTTAGATAAAAGTCATACAGATTCGGCTTGTGTTGGCCAATCACGTTTGAAAATGTATTTTTGAAAAAAAAAACTTTTTATCGATGTCACATGAGGGTTTTATTACAAAAAATGAGTCTTATTTTTGGTAACCTTGATGGATTTTTTAATACTACATCGATTTACTTTTTTGTATTCTTGACCGTTAAAAATATGATAGGAAAAATTAAATATAAATCAACCTTTCTTCTAGTTCACTACGTAGCCCGATTTGAAATTTTTATCTAATTGAGGCAGTTTCTCGAGAACCTCAGGTGTAGTTGTCTTTCAAAATACACCCTTTTTCAAAATACACCCTGGGACTAGTTACACGCGCGCTTTCAGCCCCGTTTCGCGGGGCTGCTCTGTCCTGGGACTGGTTATACGTGCGTGTAATTTGCTACAAAAACGGTCGAAAAGCGCCCGGTGTTTTTTAGTCTTTTTTAAGGATGGAATAATCAATATAGAAATCCGTGTAATCTGAAAAAAATCCACCGATTGGGTTTGAAACAATTTTGGCACTTCATATATCTATGGCGTGAATATTAAAAATTCGAAATGAATTCTATAAAAACGAATTCGTGCAAATTTCACATTACTCACACTGTATCACAATTTTCAGTTCGGATAGTCTAGCGTTGGGTGAAACATGGTAGATGGTTCTTTGAAAGTGAAAATTAGTGTAACTCTGAGGGGACAAGTAATAGAGTGGAACTAATTTTGTTTCCGACTTTTCATTTGTTTTTTCTCTTCTCTTCTGCATGTTAGCAGTGGTTCAATAAGCAATTTTAAACACGTCCTGTAAATGCATCTAGTGGTTCCTATTTACAAAAAAAAAATAACAGTTTGCAAAACATAACCCCTCGAATTTATCTGTGTATGATGACTCGAAAATAAGGGGGTTCATTGGATGAATTTGGCGGAAATACTTATAGTTCAAATTTTGACTTTTTTTTTATAAAAAAACATAAAGTCCTAGGTTAGTACAGGCTGTACTGTACAGTCTATGTAGAATATGTTGTGCCGAACTTCACAGACGAAGCTAAATACTATTTTGAAATATATTTCTACTTATAATTTCAATTGTTACAATCCATATTGTATTTTAAACAGCAGTGACTATATTCATGTTAACCCGTCACCTCACAAGATTACTTTGTAATGAGTAATTTAAACAACTTATTGGCCGCCGTTCCCTTATAGGCCGCGTTTTTTGGACCCTGAACGCGGCCCATAAGGGACAGAGGACTGTATGTTAATTTGAACAAAAAATTTATGGATTAAAATATATGGTGTACCATTTTTTATGTGATCATATAACTGATGTTGTCTTTCTGCGAAAAAGAATGTTGTTAAATCAAATTAAGTGGCCAGTTTGCGCAACCCCCGGTTACGGTAACTGATGGATTATTGGGTGTAATCTCATTTTACGTTTTTAAAGCCTTTTTTTAAAAACGTTTTCATACATTGACAGCAATGCTCAGGGTCTCTATTATGCTTACCCTAAAGCTTCTTTTTTATATTTTTGGAAATACTCAACTGAAATTAAATCCTTCCGGCTGCTTCTGCTAAACTTTTAATAGAGGTTAAAAGTTTCTGTTTAATTTGTAATTTTAGGAAGTAAATGGCATTTATTATATTATTGGTAATACTAAGGTTAACTGCTACGCGCTGAAAAACTAATTTATTGGTGTGTATATAACGAGCTAGTTAGGCGTCATTTTATATACACTGTTAAAATCCTTAAAAATTGTGTGAAAAATTATAACAATGTTGGAAAGTTGTTGTTATTCTTTCCCATTGGATAATTGAGAAAATTTGCGCTTAAAGCAGCCCCGCTTTGTCTGCCTGCACAGTCATCAAATAAGTCGCTCGCGCTTTTTACAGCTCCGCTTCGCGGGCCCGTTTTCTCGCCTTGAAAAATACTGGCTGAAAATTGAATTACTTAATGAGTTTCTCTTATTTGTTCAAAAAAAGTTCTGAAACAATCAACTCGTTATGCTAACTCGCGAACTATGCGCCCAAAATGCGGAAACAAATTCTCAAAAAAACATTATACTATTTTAGAAGCACATTAGGTAGTTTGTTGGTGGAAAATATCCTTTTGGTGCTCAAAAACGAAAAATAAATATCGGAAAAGATAGGAATATGAAAAAAAACCCTATCGAAAGACACAGAAGCTATAAACGCCTAGTCTCGATGCTAAGCTGCATGAAATGGCTTGAATCAGGAGAGCTAGCCGATAACTCTGAATAATCGAAAAAAAAACTCTGTAAAATTTCAGGTCTCTTTAAAAACCACTTTAAAAAATAAGCGACATCACAAACAATCAAAACAAAAAAATATATATACTGAAATTAATGTAATTTCTAAGCAACAAACATTACTAACGGAAAATGAGACAGGTCACGTGACGATTTTTACGTATCCGGTCGGTGACCATTTGTATATTGTCCGGAAGTAACCCCTCAACTATAAAAAATTGTTTACTCTCTCAATTCTGTCAATTCTGAATTGCAATTATACAGTCGTACTCGCATTATTTGTAAAAACAATCAAAAGGCCTGGGGTGGGTATGGCACAGAAGCGTGTCCCCCCGCTCCGCGCGCCCGGAGTCAACTGGAAGCGGACTAACTGTAACTTAATAACATTCGAACATTCAAAAATCTTTTAGAAAAATACGAGTTCAATTGAAAATAAATTTTCTCCTTCCCCGTGTTAGACTCCAAACCAAAAAAAAGTGTTGTTGTTTTAGCAAGTAAAATGGTTCTTCCTGGGATTAACAATATTATCCCATAACACATATTGTTGAAAATTGTCCTCACAACTTGTAAGTCACAAGCATTTGAAGCACTTTCTAATAGATTATATGACAAATAAAACTAACATAGATGTATCAGTTCAAGACAAACAAGAAACATTTTTAGTAGGAGGAACATATTTATACTAAAATTAATTATTTATTAAATTATAAACAGATACACAGGGTGCGCCGTTATGTTTCACAAAAAAAATATCGACAAATAGTGAAACATAATGGCCCGAGCGGGAAAAAATTTCTCAAAAAAGTGAAACATGATAGTACGGGCGGGAAAAAGTGAAACATAACGGGGTGAAACATTACGGCGCACCCTGTGTAATTAATAACAATAAAAGAAAACTTATCAGTCTTGTGGACAATTTTCCAAGGTAACTTTGCGACACATGTATACAGAGGTTAAACTGCGAAATGGTACATATAAACTTTTGTAGAAGTCAAAATGGAATAAGGAATTTGTGGAATCAATTTTACACTGATGGATTAAAATGTAAAAACAAGTTGAAAGAACCACAAATTAAAAATCAATCATACCGTGGGTAAGAACACGATTTCATCCAAATGAATGGTATGTAAAAGCTCTCAATTAGAAGATATTTGTATACGCACAAATGTTTTAAGATTACTATAAAACACATATAATTTTAGTCGTTTATGACAAGTCAGAATTTTCAAACGCTTAGAACTACTTCTGCGACAGACCACTCAGGTTTAGGAACCCTTACTTACGTCGGATAGGATGGTTTTTAGAAAAAAAAATTTTCCGAGCCCGCCGAAAATTCTGAAAGGTCCCATTGTTATGTTGGCACTGGTTGAATTGGTATGAATCATACCGTATGGTACATCATATCGTATGATGTACCGTATGGGGACGCTCTGACTGCCACGATGACGTCATAATAACGTTACAAATCATAGGCAAATTGCTCAAAGCCTGGCATTCTAAGCGTCCCCATAGGAGTGGGGTACTTTCGCGACCACACCATTTGGTCGCGAATCGTTGTTCAAAAGATGGTTTCGCGACCACATGGTCGCGAAAGTGCGTTTTGGGTGAGGTTTCGCGACCACGTGGTCGCGAAAGGGTGTTTTGGGGGAGGTTTGGCGACCATGTGGTCGCGAACCCATCGTTTAAACAACGATTTGCGACCAAATGGTGTGGTCNTATTTTTGGGAAACAGTAATTATTTTAAGAAAAAATTCAAGGATAAAGTATTCATTATTACAAATGCCTTTGTTGTTAGTCAGAAGCAACAAAGGTCGATCACGAATACACTGGGTCTAATTTGGATATGTCCCGCAATTATGACCAATTAGGATGCATGAGTGTTTTTTCTGACATCGTACATGACGTTGAAAACAATTGTATTCAAGAATTTGGCCAAAAATCCTGTTTCTAGGGATTTCATGTATTTGAAGTAAAAACAGGAAACATGTTCTGTATTTTACGTTTGATGTTAATGCAATGTCAACTTTACCGCTACGTACATTATCAAGAAAAGAGCTGAGGGACTAAAACGAAACAAATTCTATTAACCACAACGAAATACTAGTATTATTCAAAGCTTTTTAGACTTTGCGTCATTGAAAGCCAGATTGGGAACTCAGTAATTTGTTGTCGTTAAAGGGCGCTTCTTAGAAACAGCGAGCCGCATGACTCACGTGAGGGTTTGTCTAGTTACACACTTGACAATAAAAACGAAGAGAATGGTTTGTTTAGTTCGCGCCTTCACTTGAGGGCGTCTTGTAACAGTTCCTCGTCAGAAATATGTGAAAGCCTTCGTGGATTAAGGAGGGGACATAAGGGGACACACTTCCTTGAAACATATATGCACACACTTCCCCCTACGGGTTATCAATTCACTCATTCCCCCTGCGAGTTAACTAACATTTTTCGAACTTTACATAATAAAGGTCTGTTCAACCTACAGTCCTTATTTTCAATAAAGATGATTATTTCGAACTAAATAAATTGTTTGCTTAGAAAACTTTGTTATTATAGTCTACTGCGAAATAAGTTATTTACTTTTTAATAACGGGATTTTGGTGCATGCTAAAAGCCGCCTAAGTTATTTCAAATACTTAGCTTGCACCAAAAATGGCGACTCTAAGTAAAAAGTGGATGAAAAAGATTTTTTGAAGAAAGCACCAAACGATCTTTAAAAATGCACCATTAATCACCAAGACTTTTAAAATTAAAATTTGGATTTTATTATGTGTGGGAATTTTCATGTGTATAAACCAAATGTTTACAATTTTAAAAGTCATAGCTGGAAAACTATTATTAAAAGAAAAATGTATGTTTCACTTTTAGTATTATGCAGCTTGGTCTGCGCCGATATACAGCCTTTTGTTCTGCGTAAAAGTGCAGAAGGGATCTATGGTTTCACCATACAAACAAAAGCTAAACGACGCCACTTTGTGACCGAAATTTTGCCAGATTCGCAAGCCGAAAAAGTTGGTCTACCTGATGGGTGGAAAATAGCTCAAGTCAATGGGTGAGTCAATACTGTGTGTGGTAAATAGCTTGCCAGGTAGAAAATACCGCGATTCAGTCCACCAGAGGCCGCACATTATATGAGCCAGTATGTCAGTGTTCCTGGATTTGAACGATTACAAGTTCTGCTCACTTGACGCCCTCTAATGCACTAAATCGCGTTATGTTTTGACCTGACAAACTGTATATTTTCGCACATCATTTTCACGTATTTTGTTATAGTAAAGATATCGATGGTCTGTTAAATGAAGAAGTAGCCGACATGGTAACCGAAATGAATGAAGTTATATTAACAATGACAAATGATGACATCTAATAATGTTAATTTACAAATTGCAATTTGATAAATAAAACAAACAAAACAAATAAAACTTTGCATCCGAGATATCTATACCATCCGTTATGTTTCACACAATTCTCCGTAAAAACGTGCTTCTAAATTATATAATGTATATGAAAACAAATAAACCTATTCAGTTATCTTAACAACTACTATTTTACCCAAAAAGTGTTAAGATAATAGCAGTGTATAAAAATAATTGTAAAATTCCCGATGCATTTTAGCCAAAAGTATTAAGATAACCCGTCCTTGTTAGGATAACTTGTTAGGGAGTGTGTCGAACTTTTTTCGACTGATTACGCCTCCTTTGTGTTCCATCTTTTTCGATTTCAAACAAAAAAAGTTACGTTTCCTTTTGATTTTAAAAGATGAACTAAAAATGTGTGTCGACAAAATTTCCCTTTGTTCAAATACTTATCATATTGGGTGAACCGAATTGTCCATGTAACAAAAAAGAAAAAGAAATTGTTACTTGTCTTTTGGCGTTTTTAGGTTACGCCACCAACCATTATTGCCAGCGCGGGACAATTGTCCGCATAACAAAAAAGAGAGTAATTTTCCATGTAACAAAAAAAGAAGAAATTGGTACTTGTCGTTTCGTGTTGCTGGGTTACGCGGTCAATCGGTGCGGGAAGAGTTGGCCAACGCATACGTTGGGTGTTGCGCATATCGTAGGGGAACACCGTGTTGGGAAAAATTAGACCGTTGGTCAACTTTTCAGAAGCGTTTCGAAAATTTTTTGAAGAAAAAAAGCTTTTATATAAAGCAGAATTGAATACTGCATGTGTATATAACTAAAGCAAATACACGATAGCCTCGGGATTTAGTTACAGTACAGTGTAAGTCAACAATGACATCTTCCACTATTCATGATATTTATCGGCAATTTTAACGAACTTAAATAGTGCAACATCTCTTAATAATAGATTTGGCAAGATATTGGAATGCACAGACTTACGAAAATCAAATCACACGGCTGTCTTGTCTGACATGTCGAAAACCTGCGTCAAAAACTTAAGTATAAAAATAGTAACTAAACCGTCGTAGCAAGACAAAAACAATGAATTTACTGTTTTGTAGATTTTTTGATAGTGTTTTGTTTTACTCAACATTTTCGTAAAAGGGTCCGCCGAATAAGAGCTAGCCATGTTGATCAAAAGATTGACTTTTATAGAGACTTAGTTAACCGAATAATTTGAGACATAATTTTGAGTAAACTAGGGAAGCCTAGTCGAACTGTAGGAGCCGTGAATTTTCTCAATTTTTTCGACTTGTTGTAACGATGTCGATACCTTCCGTACCGACATCCTTAGGAGCGACGAAAATTATTTTTGAGAAAATTTCCGGCTCATACAGTATGTTACTGGTTTAGTCTGATGAAAATCGGCTGCGCGTTTCTAGTATACCGTGTCGGCATATTTTAAAATGATATTGGCCAATAGGAGCAAACCATTGAAATGAAAAAGAAGAAAATTGCTCTATTCTAGAGACGCTCAGCCGATTTTCATGAGGCTAAACCTGTAGTTTCATAAAAAAAAAATTTGCCGTGGGAAACCGCTGAAATATCCTCATCTGGTAAATACGCCGGAAACTAATATGACACGCGAAGTAACCTTCTTTGTGGGCTAAGGTTCGAAAAAAAAAGAAATGGGTGGAAAAATAAGAGAAATACACAAAAATTCTAGAGTAGTTTTGTTCGCCGTGAAAAGTTACATTTTAACTGCACTAGCACTTTTTTGCATTTGTGGCCACCCATTTCTTATTTTTGAAACTTACTTAGTTGCCAGTAAATTACTATTTAAAAACTCTACATCCGTGCAATTTCCGTTGCATTATTAAACTGTACAAAATCGGAGCAGGTTGGATTCCATGACATCGACAAACGAATAACACGGACATTGTATACGGGCGATCTTTGGAATCGACTAGAGCAAAAAGCAACTAGAATATACAATTTGTTAAATATTGCTGGGCGGAATGAAATTGCGTCCATTTTGAAGCCAGCTCTCAATTTCAACAAAATGGATAGTACAGACATTTAATACATGCAAGGGTCTCTCGATGAGCATGTCACTCCCGAGGATCGCTTTTTCACAAAACAATTGTTAATATCGATGTGTATCTTTTGGGTTATATTTTTAGGGGAATTTACCTTTTGATGTCAACTTTTTCCACACCGATGTCACAAAAAATCTTAATAAATGTTCATTTTTAAAATTTTGGCTCACGAACAGCTTCTGGACAACGGGTGATAAATGGGATAGGTCTACCTCGAAGCCCATTTTGTCCACCTAGCAATTTTCGACGCACGTTTTTCGGGAATCGAAAACGCACATCGAGAGACCCCTGGCTGTATAAGTTATATATAAATTATATTATATAACCACCAATTAATAAACCTTTCTGCGAATATCAGGCTGCCATAATAAACAAACGATAGGCAGATTTGTAGTGAGATTTTATGCATGGCAAGGAAAGGTCGGGTAACATGCGGTAGCTAATTGTTAGTTACTAACGGGTAGAAGGAATCCTCCGAAAATCAGCTAAAGGGGTAGTGCTTATAAGCCATAACATCTGAGTTATAAGGTCAAATGCAAAAAACTTTAGTGTATTTGTTACGCGTAAACTTCATTTTATCACCCAAAAAATTCCGAAAAAAATTAAACCAAATATCGCAGAAAGTGCTCCTACAACTTTTAAGCTTGAAAATCTGTCTTCCGGAAAAAAAGTCTTTTTAAAATGCATGATTTTCCTAAGTTGACCTTGAAAAATCAAAATATCGGACCTAATAATCACCACCCCAGTCGTACGGATAATTTTTGATCCATGTTTAATTAAAGTTTTTTGATTAAATAATGCGCAGTGTTATGTTGTGATTCGATTCGCTGCAACACATCATCGTCACCCGAAAAATAATCGGTATATTGCACTTGTTTTGCTGAAGTAAATCCATATTTTTCAAATATCTTTTTAGCAAAGCTATTAACCGCGTGAACCACGTAGAATTCGGCTCCTTCACTTTTCGCCATTTCGAACGATTCATTGATCAGTTTACTTCCAATTTTCAGTTTGCGCACTTCTTTGCTCACACAAACGGCGCCTGGATAGGCTGTCCAAAATGACTTGCGAAAGTCGCCGGCAGAAAATATTTTTTGGTAAAAGATGCATTTTGACGTAATCGGAATGAGATGATACTACATTGTTACTTTAGTCTTTTTTGTAGTGAGATCCACGCGGTGTCCCAATCCACGAAATAAATAGAGATGGCTGTAAATTAAATTTTAATTATAGTATCAATGGATTGGGACACCGCGTGGATGTTGCTATCAAAAAACTTAGTTACAATTTAGTATGTTTTAATGTGTATCATCACTTTCACCAAAATCGGATTCTGCACCCCGAAAAAAGCCAAAGCTAACTTTTTGTGAAAATCCGATCTTGTCAGCAAAAACGGCAAATAGTTTAAAATTTTGTTTGGACACCCTACGCCTGCATCGTAGATTCGCGTGTCAGACACAACACCGTATTCGGAAAGGTCGATGGTGCCTAAATCGTTTAGAAATTCGATTGTTCGGTTGCAGTTTTTATGCAAATTTGGATACGGTAATTCTTCGGAACACTCCTAAAAATGGAAGCTGGCAAATTATTATTTCATAGAAATCATGCATTTTATAGTTTTTATCAATAACGGTGAAGTCGTGTCTTTTGGACCTTTAAAAAGACTAATCTTGTGATTGTTTTTGTTCAACCGACGCCGGCGTAATTATCTGGCAGTTTTTTTAAATTAACTTTCCGTTTACACAATGCACCTTTATCTGGCAGCATTTTTGTTTTTTCCTAGATAATTGCGCTGGTGGTGTATGTAATGGTGAATTTCAGAATAAAAGAACAAAAATTTTGGTGCCGAAAAGTATTGATTTTTTCGGTGAATTAACTGAGTTTACTTATTTTCGGCCAATAGGGTCTATTTATTTAAAAAAAAAACAGTTTTGGCCATATCGTAAAGCTGAAAAATTAGGAAGAAAAAATAAAAAAATTAAATTTATAAAACGTCTGTAGAGGTCTCTAGAATTTGTGGAAAAAATTGACCTTCGAAAAATTCTATAGCTTGCTACAGACATTTTTTGAATTTTATTTTCACCCTTTTTCTTACTAACATTTGGAGGTCTACAATATGTCAACAACAGTTTTTTTAATAAATAGACCCTATTGACCCAAAATATTTAAACGCCGTAAACTCAGCAAACAAAATCAAAACTGTTCGGGACCGAGCCCATCTAGATATCAAACCTCAAGCATTTCTGCGTATGATAAAATTTTACCCGTTCGACACCCAACCAGCCGGTCCTCATAATACGCCAGTAATGTAACATTCATCGCTAAGTCATCAAAGAATTCATCTCTATCAGCTTCTGGAATCGGTAGAAGCACATTCAAAGGATTTCCGATAAAATGTTCGATTATAAATTCTTTCAAAGCCGGTTTGTGAAGGCTCAGATTAGCTCTTATTATTTTCACTTTTTCAGCATTCATGTTGCATTATAATTCTCAGCCAAAAACAAACAGAAAATGAAAAAAAAAAATTGAAATTCAAATATAAACTTGAACCACGAATTGTTATTGGATGGAAAATTAATTCCTCCAAAACATGACCAATAAGCGGGCGTCTAACGACGGATTAACTTTTGTAATCAAACGTTACTACTGGTATACGGAATAGGTTGAAGGTTTTTGGAAACAAAGTTTTCGGAACGAGTTGATAGTGACGGAACAAGTTGACAAAGTGAAACGAGTTGACAGTTTTTGACGAAAAAATCGGAAACGAAAGTGTCAACTCTTTTAGTCACCAACTGTATATGAATTTCAATAATCCACTGTTTAATTTCCAAAAACGGCATTTTTGCTTTGGAAACTGAACCTAAGCAATTCATCGACTACAATTAATAATTGTCATTTAAAGTAAATTATCAGAAAATAATAAAGTTATGAATCACGTCTTCGACGACTGTTTGATTTTCTCGCCACTTCAAACCAATCACAAATTGTGATTATCCGATTTCGCATGCTTCTTAGATTCAAAATTGTTTACTAAAAAGGCAATTGACTAAAATTTTGAAATAAGATCTTATTTCAAAATAAGAGTGAATTATAAGAGTGAATTCGACAAAAAGGATTTGTACGTTTTTTTTGACATGGACAAAATTATAAACTTTACAGCTGGTGTGCCCCAACATCTAAAATACGAGTACCAAGAAGGACGAGCCAATGATCTCAAGTTTGGCTTTCCATTATTTTACTAGTATTTTTTATAACAATGCGAGATTGGAGACGTCCGTGGCAAGGACCCCGTGCGGGGTCAGAATTTTTTTCTGAAAGCCATCCTATCCGACCTGCTTAAAGTAACAGTTCTTCCGCCAACGCAATATCTGGTTAAAGTAACGGTTCCACTTTATGTAACAGTTTTTTGTTCCATTTTTTAGCTTACTTTTCGAACATAGGCGAAACTATTACTTTAAGCCGTTAGTGCGTAGGTGGAAAAACTGACTGTTATTTTAATCAGGTAGATACTGTAGTTTTTGTTCCTGAGTCCAAAAAATTATTAAAATAATGCTAGCTTTGGCGCTAGAGAGAAAAAAAATGCTAAAAGTGACTCAAAATTTGAGAGTCGTTTTCTAGAACATGGAGCACTTGTGTACGAATCGGTAGTGACCAAAATGTAAAAAGAACTGGTATTCGCTAAAATGAATAAAACTGTTCAAGACTTTCGAGTTATAAGTTATAACGTAAATAAGCCAATTTACAGTTTGTGTGCTCTGATGGATTTTTGTCGGCGGGTGCCCTGGTCTGTGCCTATAAGTCCAAATTTATTGAAAAGGCTATTGAAAATGCTCGAAAAAATCAAAAGGACAAAAATGGACCTCTGGAACTTGATTTTAAGATCTTCGCCAAGTCAACATTGAAGATCTTTTTGGATATGATCCATGAAGTCAACAAAGAGGTATTTGGTTATCAAGATCTCGTCAAGTTGTTGGAATTTCTGACGAAATTAGGATTTTGCGACAAAGTCGAGGACAACGAGGAGTACCCCTGTACTATCAAGGCAAGAGTTAAAATTTTTTCTACATGTGTCGAACGAGCTACCCCACTCTCATCAGTCGGTTTAGTATAAGTAATTCTACAATTATAGGATCTTATAACTGTCCAAAAAATATGTGTGTGTGTTTTTTTTGTGTTTTGACAAAAAAAAACTTTTTTATTAAAAAATAGTTTACCATGTTTACAGAACAGCTTTCGAACGCAAAATGGAGCACAACCTGCATTGGACAAAACCTGAAAAGGGTTTCATTATCGGTAAACCATTTTTTGCAATTGTTACACTAGGCCTAATCAGACTCTACCCGAAGCATTTTTTTTTGTTTAATGCTAAACTTTCATAAATTATGTATTACTAAATATTATTACATATAATTATTATGTATTATACATTTATAACTCTAGTGTTATACATTTATAACTCTTTTGTTGATGGTCAAAACTGTTATGAAAGTTTTGAAAGCGCATTTGCCTAATTTATCTCCAACGGCTAAAATCGATCTTGGTTTGGCATTGATGCATTTGAAGGTCGATGAAGTCTTCGAATTTTTCAATGACTGTTTTTCGAAAGTAACTGCCGCAGAACTCCAAACCCGTGCTTTTCAAATTTATGCCAGGTTTATCAAAGAAGCCAAATTGGGCGAAGATCCTAATATGCTGGTCGATATAATTCGTTATTATTTACGGAGCAGCATGAAACCCGTCGACGATGACTCGATCTGGAACGAGATATGTGATAGAGCAATCCATGTTTCAAAAGAAATAATATCCGATGAAAATCAGTTTAAGTTTGATTTTGAATTTACCACATGTGGTATGTCAGGTCAAAACGGCCCCACATTGAAAAAGTGTCTTTCAGCCTACGACAATGATTGGACCACAAATAAGGAAAAATTTTACGTGGAGGACAAAAAGCCCGGAATTCAAATTTTCACTGTTCCAAAAACCGGAAAATATGAAATTACTGCTCGAGGTTCGGCAAATAAACCGAAAACTGGTTCTGGTGCTATTGTTAGTGGCGAATTCAAGCTTTTCGAAGGTGACAAGTTGAATATTGCCGTTGGACAAATTCCAACTCATGACGTTGGTGGAGCTGGAGGTACATTTGTTGTCAAAAGCAAAAATGGCCAAGTCGACCCGTTAGTCATTGCGGGGGGTGCAGGAGGTGATCATAACAAATATAAAAACGATTGTTGCCATGGTCAAGTCGACGAATATGGAAATGGACCTGACGGAATGAAAAATACAAACTTGGGCATGACTTACGATCGTTATGGAAGCGGTGCTGGATTTTTGGGTGGCAGTTCAGATGGTCATGCCAAATGTTTCAAAGCCGGCATGAGAGGAAATATTTATTGCGGATTTGGTGGTGGGAATTATGACCATAATGGAGGGGGAGGAGGATACACGGGCGGTATTGGTTTAACTACTTGGGGTAAATCTGGAGGTGGTGGTGGATCATTCTGTGCCGACCAAAATGGTACAAAGAAAACCGGCTGGCTCAAAGAAGGCTCCTGCACAATTAAATTTATTTCAAGTTGAAAAAAAAACT
Source organism: Oikopleura albicans (assembly GCA_004367875.1). Lineage (NCBI taxonomy): Eukaryota > Metazoa > Chordata > Appendicularia > Copelata > Oikopleuridae > Oikopleura > Oikopleura albicans. The sequence goes on from SCLG01000029.1 coordinate 1,798,147, forward strand.
TTTATTTGCAATTAAGATTTGTTACTTTTGTCTGATGTCTAAAAAGACGTGATGCAAAACTCACTGTTACGATTATATATCGCAGTGATTTTCAAACGCGAAAAAAAAATAATGTTACCACTTTTTGGTAACGTTGCTTGACAATGCGTCTGAGGCCTAGGTATGTCGCCTGTCATTGGTCTTTTTTGAGCGCGCTGGACCAATCACCAAATCACCGAAAGGCGATTTCCTTCTTTAAAAATATTTTTGTATTACAGTCCTCCCCTTCTTAAGTGCCGCACTTAAGGAGAAATATACATTTCCGCTAAAAAAATTTTTTCGCGTTTTAAAATCACGACGATACATGTTGATTATATAGATGTTTAAATTGTATTTTTTCTGTTTCCTCAAATTTACATAGAGTTTTTACTCCATCTATGATAAACACTTTCTAAGAAAGGATACGTGAGCGAATTCAGACACGTAAACGCCAAAGAGCAGCCAAACTTATTAGTCAATCAGCGGCGCGAAAATCATTTAGTAAACGGTTTACAAATATTCTAGCGTCGCTGAATAGCTACTCATACTGGCTGTTCCGTACTGGGATTAGCTGTTTCGTTTTTTTAGCAAACCAAAATGATGGTGAGGGCCGTGTTACGCCGCGTAACACGGCCATGATGACCTGTGAACGCAGTTTAATCCGTGCTAGACACTCAACTTGGCGCAAAATTTCGCTCTCTGTTCATTTCCAATTTTTGAATTCTTGCAAACAATAAATAAACAAAGGTGTTTTTTATGACAAAAACGGAATCATTTTTGAGCCATAAAACTATCGTTAAACAATTAAAAAAAAATAACATGTTATTGGGGGTCAGAGAAAGCTCGATTTTTAACTCCTAAAGCGTGTCGATTAATTTTCATAATTGCGCTTCTCAATACGCGATAAAAGTATATAATGTATTTCAAAATTTTTGACAAAGCTCACGTGCGCCATAGACTATGGTTCAAAGTTAATTACATAATTCAGGCATTATAAAATTAACATATATATTTTTTCGAATAATTTTTGAGCCCAAAATCAATTCCATTCTTCATGTCATCCAAAAAACACCAAAGCAATCTTGATAATAAATATTGTATTTCATTTTATGTATTAAGGCCAAGTACAGTTCGATTGATAGAAATAATATACGATCACTCTCCAAATTACATGAAACGAAAAATCCAGCGATGATTATTGTCGTATTAAAATATTTTTGTTATCAAGACAATTTCTAGCATAAAACTCATTTTCCTTCAAAAACAGAGATAAAGTACGAGTTTTAACAGAAAATAATTAAAATGAGAAAAGTCTGATAATATTTTGCACCTCATGAAAAAATTTCATCATTTCCAGGGGGCAAAATTTTAGATGAAAAAGAGAAAACGTGGAAAAATTAGGAGAATGACCATATACGTAATATTTGATTTTTTCACTCAATAAACTCACAAAAAAGAAACAAACAAAAGAAAAAAATATATAAAAAAGACAGCAGAAGTTCAGTGAATTTTTAAGAAATAGTTCAATATAACTAAAAATTATAGGGAAAATTAGGAGGTTGATCTATTTAAATAACCAAACGTCTGAGGAAGGAAAGAACACTTTCAGGCAGTGATTGACGGAATCAACTTAACATCACATTTATGGAAGTCAAAATATGTCACAATTGAAAGATTTGAACTCAATCGTCGACTGAAGGTTAAATGGGATTGCTGATTTCAAAAAATAGTCATCTGAGGAAAATCCTAAAAATTCCTATCGTACAGGGTGTAGTCTAATTCCGGGACGACTTATTGTGACTTAAGTCCCATACCAAATTTGCAAGGCGTCCCGGAATTGGAATACCCCTGTATATACAATCGGTGACATCCGCAACGCTTTTTAAACTTTCAGCTAGCCCAGGTGGCGATGTGGAGCCAGTAAAAAATATGGTAACCGGAGGATCAGATCTCACGTAACTCCTCGTTCGTTCTTTTAGCTCAAACAACTAATCCCATGGTAATTTTTAATTCAACGTACTGCGTTAGTGTACTTTTTCTGATGAGGTAAAAACATTTGATTCGGTTTTTTTTATAAAAAAGGCTTTCTAATTTCAAACTAGTCGTACACTATATAAACAAATTTTTGTCTAAGTTTAAAATAAACATTTTATTGAAGAACTTTATCTACAATTTGACCTTTTGAATTTTTTCCTAGGGGACAAATTAAAATGATATAACAAGACTTCAAAAAATAGGATATATGGTAAATTTCAAACGGTGCTCTTTAGCGCCACAGGACCGCAGGACCTCAATTAGCACAATGATAATGTTTTTATACGATTTCTAACCCCCGTCTGTTCGAACACAGAAAAAAATATTTCACTTTCAGTCGACGATATGGTTCACGCTATGCTTGTCGTGCCAGCCCAGTTCTGGTTCACTACCTGACCCCAATCAGAAAAACGAGACACTTTCAACTGGCCATACCTATTATTATTTTCCGGATTCTCACACGAAAATGATTTAATGCAACCGGCCTTGCCTCTAATCGTCAGGATAAAATATCTATGCAAATCATCTGGATCTGATAATTGTGACCTGGTTGATTTTTTTTTTGGAAAATAAAAAAATGGTATGGTCAGTTCAAAACGCATCAAAAAGTGACAACGGGGTCGGTCGTGGTAATAGAGTGCACTACACACGTTTTGGGATCATTTGACAGTACAGTTTAGCATGATTGAATGGTTAATTCTAATTTTTAAAAAGATACTTCTATTTATATGTGCCATGAGTTGAATATACTATATATAGTAGTATAATATATATATTATTTTATAATTGTTCACTACGAGAATCTGTGTATACTACTCGGCGAGTCAATATAACGCATTTCGGAGGAGTCAATTTTTAAGGTGGTCGAAGTTGTCTCGCCTGACACGGGTATTGAATCGATCTCCGTCTCTTGAGAATCACGAGTCATTGTTGACGTTTTGTCATCAACCAAATGGCTCCTAGAAAAACTTTTTTTAGAGAAGTCGCAAATCTTCGGACGAAGTCGTGTAATTAAAAAAACATTTTAATCGTCTAAAGTACAAGGCGTTTTACACAAAATGCACAAATACGTTCTTTAAAGGTGCCAAAAATCGTTTTATAGAATAACCTTCTTGCCAACTTTTTTCACTTCAAGTCCTTTTAGGACCGGCGCGTCGTGACGTTCCCTTAAGGCCCGCTTTTTTCGATTCAATGAACCAACCCTTAAAATTGAAAGCCGTTTTTTAAAACTAAAATAATGCTCTTCCATGGATTCGACGATTTAAAAAAATCTTAAAAATCGTTATGAAATATTAATCCTAGTTATCAACCCAGTTTATTATTTTCTTCGAAAACGAAGAAAAATTGATACAAAAAATATGTAATTTTCCACAGCGCACTGACACCAACCCCGTCGGAAGTTAAGGTTACATCCTTCCGAAAAAATACATATTGTATCATAATTGAGAAACTAACGTTTTTGTTAATGACCTACTCGATATAGAATTCATTAAGTGATGTTGCTGATTCGGATGCCCTCGTGTCATCATAGGGCGGGCTTGATGAGCCCTCATGATCTTCTATGGAGTCGATGCGCATCCCGTGGAGTAAATGCGTTCGCGTATTTCGAATCTTGCGCCCCATGCGTTTAACGCTTCGATCATCACGAGGCAGCCGAATTTGTTGATTATCCGAATCACTCGACTCTTCATAAATTACGTGTTGAAGAATGCGCGGCGGCTCGTCAAATGTTTTTTGCGACTTCAAAATTTCCATTTTTTTGTTTCGCGCGGGTTGATGGACCTGACGCTCGATTGAATCCTCGCGGTTGATTTGGCAATAAAGACTGTGGCAGTGTTTTTCGAGGAGAATTCGAAATTATGCCTTGGTTTACGCGAATCTATTATAAAACGAAAACTACGTTTTTCGCGAAAGACCACAAATGATATTTTCTGCGAGATACCGCAGGAAATTTTGAAATCAATGCAGTAATAAACTCGTTTTAGCAGGCGTTAGTTAAAGTAGCTTAAGAATTTATTGACCGAGCAGCCCCGTGAAGCGGGGATAACTAATTTGTTGACTAACTAGGGGACCTGAAAACATTTTCAAAAAAAAGTCATTCGAAAAACGTGTTTTTGCTAAATTATATGGGATAGATCACACTGTGATTAAAATTTTCTGGATAAATGTTTTTTTGACAAAGTTTCTCGGGAAAAAGTTTACTCAGAAAAAACGAGTGCCCAAAGCTTCCGCCGCAGGACTACTATAGTATGGTACCATATGGTACTATTTCCAAGATCTATCTTTAAAAAGGATAACTTGACACTTTTTTGTCATAAATTTCTCGCGGATACAGGTATAACCCAATACTACCTGAAAAGCACTGCCTTTCGGACTCGATGGGGGATATTACGGGACTAACAGCAGCAATTTCGATATCCTCTCTTTCCGCTTGATGTCGTACAACCGTGACGTCACCAACTGGTGGTTCGGGCGTCTCCGCCTGGTCACTTTCGTGTATCGTACGGTTACCATCGCTGTCCGCCTCGGTCACGTTAATGGTCGGAATGACTGGCACTGGGGGACTTTCGACGCCGTTGATAACCTCCAGCTGGTCTTCAGTACGTTGTGGGGCGCCCTCATCCGGTGGTTGAGGCACGTTTCCCTCACGTTTTTGGTCGTCGGCGGCGTCTTCAGCAGCCGCATTCGAATTCGATTCCTCCAAGTGCTTCATAAGCACCGCCACAACCACATTGACCAAAACAAACTAAACAAATTAAAAAATTGTTAGCGCTTATTTTGTGGGATAAAATTTTCTCAACCGAGCATAACCTTTGTATTACACAGGCTATTTGCTAGATTTTACAAATAGGGGTTAACTTTGAACTGTTAAATTATGAAGTTTTCTTTCGAAATGTTGGAAATACAATTAGAAAAACTCTAGATGACTTCAAAAAAGTGTTAGTTTAACTACTAGTTGTTATTTCAAATGTAAACGGTCATTTCAAATGCAAATTATTATTTCAAATGGTTAGTGCGTAGGTTGAAACTTACCTGTGCCATCATTACGAAAATGACAAAGTAGATTGGGGCAATATAGCCAGAGACACAACAGTTTTCAGTGCAAGTTGTCTCGTTATCGCATTCGCCTAACTCTGGGTCCCGGAGTGCGTCCTAAATGGCCGAAGTTAGTATTGTACATAATTTTCAATAAAAATCCAACTTTTATTAATTAAGATTTGACTTGATTTGGTATAGTTTAATATTTAACAAATTTTTACACAACATGAATAGAATAAGAAGCGCGATACATACTACCTATTTAACAAAGCGTACATTCGTGTACGTACATATGTACGTTCGTGTACGTACACGTACCTACTTGGCAACTATTTCCCATATCAGGTATGTACTAGTAAACAACGCACCTTCAAATGCATAGAAACTAGTGAGAAACAAAAGTAAAATCCAAGCCGTCTTTTTCCACTATTTGAACAGAAAATGTTCATATATCGATCAAAAAATTGAGGGAAAAATTGGAGATATGCAGAACATATTCTACTGTATGGGGTAAAATAACGTGCTTCTCGCTTTTCTCAATTTTTGTATTAGGCTTTAAAACTAGAACAGCGACAAGCGGGTCATTATAGTGTCTCATACTGTACAATCTAAAAATGTAGTTCGTCAATTGAAGGGACATGACAGAATCAAAATATTTTAAACTGATTCTTGACTTGATTTATGTGAAACTAACAAGAAGCTGTTACAGACGTCTAAAAGTGCTATTCTAACAAAATAATACTAGTAAATTTCGGAGTATTTGAATAAAGATGGGGCTCACGTTTTCCACCAAAATAATAAAAAAACGTCCGTTTTAATCTAAAAACACCATGATGGGTTTTATTTGAATAGCCCTATGTATTGAAGTAAAAAAATTCGTAACCATAGTATCAATTAACGGACAAATCCATTACCGATGAAATTTTTCATAAAAAATATCCATAAACTGAAACTTGTACAGCGTGGAATCTGGAACATAATCCACGATACTGACTAATAAATAAGATTTGAGGCTCAAATTTTGAGCTTGTCATTGGACATATTATTGATCAATCACAAGCCTGTAAGTATCGCAGAGTATGTTATAGTTTCAAGACTGTAATTACATATACATTCAGTTCGACCTAACAACAATATAGTTCGACAAGAGGCCGTAGGACTACATAATTGGTACAAACAATCGTGCTATTTTTTCGGCAACAGCTAAAAAACATCGGATATATCATATGCTGTAATGATACTTAGAAAAATACAGTGTGAAAAGTGAAGCAGTCCGCTTCAATGGTCGATAAACGAAATGCGGAATTGTAATTAGTCGGGGGAATACTCTCGACCAATCACAGGCTGACATCTCGTTAAACGATAGTTATCGCGGATTGCCTCCTATCTAGTGGTAGATTTGGTAGAAAACGAGAAATCCTAATTTTTTTTCAGTTGCAAAGCCAAGTTTTAAAACTCGTCAAACTACGTCGATCTGATTAATCAAAGGTTGAGTCCGACCACCAGGGACCTTTAGAGAGCTGTTTGAAAATGTGAACCTACGCAAATGAACGGTTTAGGTTTGCATTTTCAAACAACTCTCTAAGGGTCCCTGTTGGTCCGAATCAAGTTTTGATTAATCATATCGACGTAGTATGACGAGCTTTACAACGGAGCTTTGCAACTTAGAAAAATCACGATTTCTCGTTTTCTATCAAATCTACCATAGATTCCATACTGTACATTTGTATAAAAAATACGTTTACAATAGCTCATGCATGACGTCTAAAAGTCTCACTGTTGCGTTTGAACTGCTCGCGCAATTCTCCGCCAAGGCTTTCGTGGCATTTTGCATTTCTTGACAACGCATAAGTGCATCCTATGATTTATACATCATTTTAGGCTCACTTTGACTATCGACTGCCAACGATGTCAAGCGGAAAAATACTTTTTCTACTGTGGAGGAAGAGGTTTGATTTCTGTGGACTAATATATGACGAATGTCGAATATGACGAGTCTAGAGTTTGACAAATGTCAGCTGTCAAAAAGGGACAAGTGAAAAATTTGACGAAAATCTACCACATGTGGAATATGGCTAATGACGCAACCGTAAAATCCCGAAACTGACAAAGGTCGAATATCACAAGTATCAAAATTAAGACAAAAATGGACATAAACCTAATCATCGATGTCAAAATTTTCTAATACTGAAACTGACAAATGTCAAAAAAGAAACAGTGCCGAATGTGGAAATGTAAAATCCGAATCGGAGGGTATTTTTTTTAGAACAAATTTTGAGAAAATGCAATTAGTGTCAAAAATTCGACATATGTCATTATAGAGCCGTTTTCAATTGTACAGAAGGAGGGAGCTTTTAAAATGGGTCATCCCAAAAAATGCATGGATCGGTAAAAAGAGAAGCGCAGTGCAAAAATTGGATGAAACTGATGATGACTATTTCATCATTCATTTGAAATGTTTCTTTGTTTTTTAATGAACTCCAAGAATTTTGTGAGATTCTTGACCACTTTTTTGTGACTAAAATTAGTTCAGACCTTCATGATACCATTCCAGTTGTCGCCCGTCGATACGCGAAATAGCGTTAACCAGGCTATACCGAAATTGGCGAAAGATGCGTGACGGCCAAGGCCTTCGCAGGGGTGATCTTCATCGCAAACTTAATAAAAAAGGTGTTAAGATAACCCGTTAGGGGTGTATTTATAATTTACGGTTCACTAATAGTTATTAAACTTACCAATGGTTCCAAAAAGCTCCACACCAAGCGCCGCAAAGATAAAAAATAGAAGCAGAAATAGCAGGCCCAAGTTGCCAACCTGTGGCAATGCGTGGGCGACCGTTTCGAGCAGCCTTCGAACGCCTTTCGCCGTCTTGAGCAGTTTTAAAACGCGCGCTATGCGCAAGACGCGCATCACACGGATAATTGAAATATTAATCGGAATTTCGACTAGGCCGAGTTTTGTCCCTTCATTCAAAATTTCGAGAATGATTCCAATAACCGATAAAACCACAATTATCATATCCAGCTGGTTCCACTTGTCGGATAAGTAGCCAGCCATGCCAAGCGCAAAGATTTTTAGAAGCATTTCTAGAACAAACACCAAAGTGAAGAACCAGTTTGAGTACATCAAAATGTCATCGATTATTTTGGGCTAAAAATAAAATTAGTAAATAATCTTAAACATCATTGATTAAGTTCGGTGGTGACCTTATAACAGATTAAATTATGTTTTACCGATAAAAATTAGACGGTGTAATGTTTATGTCAAAAATTATTTACCACTTTTACGGTATAATTTAAACGTTGAAGTGGTAAAATAAATTTTGACATAAAAATTAGAATAAATCGGGGTTAAAAACCTAGTTATCACCAAAATATGATTCCCTATAAAACTGAAGCCAAGTAGAGTAACTAAAAAACAAGATTTCACGGAAAATTTTCCCAGAAAGACTCGATTTTATGAAAAGAAATGAATTACAGCCGATTTCGTCGAAAATCTGCATTTGGCCAAATTTGGTTTTCGTTGACCTTATAGCCAAGTTATAAGTATCATTAGGTTTTTGAGTATAATTGAGTGCCGCATAAGATTAGAAGTCTAGTTAAAATTTGTACTTGTTAGCTAGTTTATCATTATTTTCTATAAATACACGTAACAAGTAATCATTGTTTTATAATTTGTGCTAAAGAGCCAAAACAAACCTGACTCCAGTGTTCCAGAGACATTGCCAAAATATTTAGCCCAATAATTGACGCCACAATAAGCTCAAAATACCGGTGGGTGACAAAATCATGAAGTCGTTTTCTAGACGGCCCATATCCATCATGTCGCGTTACGTACGTCTCGCAAGTAGCTAGAAAAAACGTTTTTTAGAAAAGTTCATAGGGCAATCTAGAATCGGTTGCAGATAATATAAAGTCTAATTTTCGGCCGCTTACATGAACATCTGGTCGACTCAATCCGTTTAGAATTGAAATCCTTCAGGGTCGTTACTAAAACCTCTACGTAAAATAAGAATAACGAAAGCGATAACGTCGAGACACATTTCACGGAGTTTTTTTTTCTTTTTTGAATTTGTATTCTTCAAAAAAAGCGTCAAATTTTTACAACATTGAAAACTTAATGTTCCAATTAAGAAATGAAACAAACATTAATGATCTAAACTTCCCAGTTTAATTCACACCTGTAACAGGTGACCTGAAAAAGAAATGCCAGTCTTGAAAATCACTCTCGTGATAAGACAGCTCGTTAAGCGGGACTAAAAAGCTGCATGTTACCATTTGTTTGATAGAGCATTATGAAAAACGGACAAAACTCTTAATTTTAAATCAGATTCGCTATCGTAGGAGGTATTTGAAAATATTATTTGGATTTTTTCGTTTTTTTATATCAAACTTAGACGTTCCACTATATTCTAGAATGTTGTTGAATGTTTTAGTGATATTGATAAAGAGGGTTATAAGGAGGGTCCGTCGTGTTGTTTACAAACTTGACGTTGAATTGATTCTTTACGTAACTTTTTCCAAACTGACATTTCTATCACTTGAATCAGGTGCCATAATCATATCATGATAAATCATTCATTCAGATTCCTTTCGGAAAACAGAATGCCAGGGATTTTGGGATTCGATTTGGAATACCAAAAAATCCCGTAAGAGCAACCCTTCCCGAGCGTACTACTAGCAAGAGTGAAATAAACAACACATAAATAAAAGAAGCTCCGGACAACTTGAGAGAAAGCGAATTTGAAAATAAAATGTAATGTTCTCAAAAATTATCTGGCGCTTCAACATCACATTCAATATTTATTGAAAAGCGCATGCCTTTTCGAGCTTTGATTTGGTCAGGTTCTAAAAAAAAACTTGAAGATAATTTCTGAAAAAATACGCAATACGTATTTTTGGCATAACTTTTTTGATTTTTTTGTCGACTCAAATGGGTGCAAAATTACCAGCCCGTAAAGGCGTCTGGCCGGGGTCAAAATTTTCGAGCTTTTGCGATTTTGGGGAATCGGCATTAGAGGCGGCATTAGATGCGACTCGCGAGGCTACCCGGGTGGGCGCTTGAGTCGGTAAGGCCGTTACACCGCCAGATTCTCTCACGATAGAATAGTCCGAATCGGAATCGGACGCAAGCATCGTTTTCTGGATTTCGGGATTTACCATATTTAGCGGTGAGAGCAGCGTGAATGGCACGACTTAACATAATTACAATGAACTAGGGTTTAAAATAAGGGCGTCAAAATAATCATTAAATGTAAAGAAAAATCGCGCGACTACACGAACAAAAAAACGAACAAATGTTTGAAGAACTTTCTATAAATGGACCGACCATAATTCCACACACTTTTGGTTTCCAAAAAGTGTCCAGAATTCACACAATCAACAGTTTTTTTGTATGAAATTCTAGTCGACACTTTTCATCTACAAATACTGGGGCAAAATGTTAATAAAGACAAATTTCGTATTCTGAGCCAGAAAAAATATTCTGGACGTACACTTTGTTTGGGCCGCTTAGTGAACATTATTTAAAATATAAAACATACGAAAAAAAAATTTTGTATCATAAAATTGATGACTTGGAATGCTCTGGATAGACTTTCGAATGATAGTTTACAGTATGATTTATAATAACGCGCTTCTCGATTTCCTCAAATTTTGTATTCCAATAAGCTTAAAAAAGGAGAAAAGCTAGAAGCGCGTTATCATATCTCATACTGTAAACACAAACCACGTAAAATGATTACGAATCGCTCCACTCGGACAATAACATATTACACACATATGTTTGTTATCTGAATAGAGCCACTCCCAAAATGAACCTAAAATGAAAAACAAAAATGCGGCTATTTATTGCAGAGAATGGCTATAACGGGAAAACGGAAGCTGAAGTATACGTTGCAATTTCTGTCATTAGACCAATTTCTGAAATAAACCTGTGCCACAAAATGACATCAAGGGTATTTTCAACAAACGGTCGGTCACGTCGTGCAGGTTCTATCCTTAAATCACACTTTTTTGTGAACAAAAGACTTTTTTAAATGGCCGTTTGTTGTTACCGGTGAATTTTTGTGTGAGTGAGGGGTGAGTGGGGTAAGGGGGCTTAGGGCCTACCTGCCGTGGCAAACTTATTTCGAATGTTCGTTGCCATTTGTTTGTTCTTCATAAAGTGCATTTTACTTGGGGCTTCGGCCTCCTGTTTGATCAATCCGGCCTCAATTCGAGCCTGTCGACGTTGAGCCCGGCGAAGTTCACGATTTCGACGTCGTTCTTTTTTTAGCCTTCGTTCCTATAACTTTCCTTTTAGTAACTAGCACAGGGGTCTCACATTAAGGGACGATTTGCTATTTTTGACCAAAGTCCTCTGTTGGGGATATTCTAACCGTTTTTTATCGGCCTTCCGGTTTCACAATGTCGCTGGAAATACCGGCAACCTCATTTTTTTGAAAAAAATGAGGGGAGTCGTCAATAACCGTTTCACCAAAACGGGCCGCCATAACCTTAAATTGCCCTAAAACGGACGTCATGTGACTAAAAGGCACATGGTTTACCCTGGGAGTTAATTTGATTTTTGTTTAGTTGTATATTATCAAAAAACGTACCATTTTCTTTCGTTGCATTTCCGCTTCATGCTCCTGTCGGCAGCGATGGAAGTTTTCGACGACGACACCGACGAACATGTTTAGCACAAAAAATGCAACGATGAGTAGAAACGAGATAAAGTATAGCAGCATCCAGGGGTTATGGTTTCGTTTGGGTTGCTTGTCGATACCGTATGCGTCGATTCCATGATACATAATTTCGACCCAACCGTCCTTTGAACTGAGCACAAAGAGGGACATGAGGGCTTGGCCCAAATCGTCAAAATTATAGCGCTGGTTGACCCATTCGTAGCCCTGCTTCAAGCAGTCCTCACGTGTCACCACCTCGCGCAAATTCTCCCCAATGCAGTAGTAAAATTTGCCCTTGAAGAGCTGAACCCCCAAAATGCCGAAAATTATGAAGAAAGCGCAGCAGATCAACACAATGTTACCGATTTGCTTCAGCGAGCTGATAATAGGCTGTCCAAGCTGAATTTCAAATGGCCACAACAATAGGTCCCAGCTAGTTAAAGCTAAATAACCGGCAATTTTGGGTTAATACAAATGGCTTGAAACCAATTACAAAAGTTTTTAGTAAAGTTGCTATTATAAAGTACTCAGAAAAGTGCTAAAATAATTCAAATTAGCAATTTTAATATTTCCCCCCTATTTTTCAGCGAACCTTTTCCCAAAAAATAAATATTTCATTGTGATCTTTGAAAATCAATTTGGACAGCCTAGCTGATTAGCGTCTGGACAACTAGCTTGAGTCCAGGGGCGCGCGATATCACACGCAGGGGTCGCAACGTACGCAGGAGTCGAAAAACGCGCAAAATTCCAAGGATTTTTGGCGAGGATTGCGACACCAAGACAAAAAGTGTGTCGATAATCGAACAGACCACCAGTAGAAAATCGAGAATATTCCAGCCGGAGCGGAGATAGGCATCGGATCCGCAATAAAAGCCCAAGGCCATTACCTTAACATTCATCTCGATGAAGAAGACGAGCGTGAAAATGTGATTCGAAATGTTGAGCATTTTGCGCTCGGCCGAGTCGTCAGCCAGCGTCGGACGCTCCATTGCGATCGTGATGCAGTTGGCAAAAATGAACAACAGAATCGAGTAGTCGAACCACTTTTCGGGGGTGTTTTTAGAAGGAACACATTTGACACTTTTATGCGATCAAAGACGTTTATTTTCACATTATCCTATTCGGAATAGGGGAGTGGGGTAACCCGTTTATGAGTACTTTCGCGACCACACCATATGGTCGCGAAGCCATACTTTGAACAACAATTCACGACCAAATGGTGTGGTCGCGAAAGTACTCATAAATGGGTTTTTCCGCGACCACAAATGGTCGTGAAAGTACCCTTCACCGGAATAGACNGCGAAACCTTGTTCAAACAGCATTTCGCGATCACAACAATTCGCGACCAAATGGTGTGGTCGCGAAAGTACTCATAAATGGGTTTTTCCGCGACCACAAATGGTCGTGAAAGTACCCTTCACCGGAATAGACTTCACAAATACCTTCGTCTTTTTCAAAAACGATAAAATCTGACTTTACCTAACTGCGACAGTTAATGGGAGACATATAGTAGTCTGTGATGCGTTTGGAACTTCCAATTTTGACGCATTAAGTTCAAGTTGTCTCCTCATAAAAACACTACCTTTGAAGACGTTAACTTCTTGCAAACAATTCGAAATCGATTCCGGGGCGAGAAGAGAAATAGGGAATAGCGTTGGCGATTGTACACCCATGTCGGTGGTCGACCACAGAAACAATGCGTACAAAGGGCCAGAGTCTAAAATAACAAAAAGTGAGAACTTATAGACACGCAGTCTACATAAAAATAAACATTTATTATACTTTAGACACAACGATAATCGGCTTAACATTCATTCGGACAAATAAAGCATAACTTAAAACGGAAAGTCCGTTCAAGTGTCCGATTTTACGGTTTGTACTCGATTTTAAGTCATTTCGAGTACAATGTTGGTACAAATTGTACAAACCAGTTGGTATACTGTATAAAGGTATATAATACGCCAAATGCGAATTTGTTACCGTGTGGACCCAACCGCCGGGGTCGTATGCAACCTTACTAGCTCGAACTAGTAAGGTTCCGTGCTACCGCAACCGCTGTATCCTATTTAAAAAACGCGAGTGAAGAAGAGTTGGGCGAAGCGTGATTGAGACTATTGGCCTGGCTGTAGGTTTCCCTCGAGTGTTTTGTTGAGGCCCTATTTCAATTTCGAATTCAGATTATGTTAGCTGTATTGCCAGTAAACTACTACTGACTAATAATCAGAAATTATACCGAATACAGTCGTGGAAGCGAGAACGTAACACTTTCGTTTGTCAAAAACTGTTACGTTCTCGCTTTTTCGTTACGTTCTCGCTTCACTTTTTGCTCATTTTAGTCGACCGTTTCCCAAAAAGCGTTACGTTCTCGCTATTTCGTTACGTTCTCGCTCGTTACGTTCTCGCTTCCACGACTGTATACGGTAAATATTACTGTAGCAATCTTTTTTTGTGAAACAACAAGATTAATTAATGATTAAAACTTTAAACAACGATAAAATCCCCTATGACCCGGCTAATAGTTTATTAATCACGTTGAACTAAATCTCTGTTAAACGGAAAGCCGCCTGATATTTAAAATGATTAAATAGATCCATTAAGCAAGTAAGTTATCACAATTTTGTTGCGTAACTTTTAGGCCAAATTGTGTTAACTTAATTGATTAGATGGTATATACTGAATGAGCCGCCAATAATACACTATGTAACATAGTACAATCTAACAAAGCTCTTAACTGCCGCGCGCCGAATTTTACTACCCGCTTGCGCGCCCGAGAGTGCAAGATGTCACTTTCCGAAATTGGTGCCAACGCAAAACGGAGCCAAAAAATGAGTAAGCGTCTAAAGTTCAGTAAACTTCAAGAAACGATTTTCATGACATCCTAAGTAGAAAGAAGATGCATTTATTTTTTTTTAGTTTCTGAGACGTGTGAGGTGAATACTGACCATAGCCGTCTTTTATATGCATATATATGTGATTGGTGACAAGTGCGTGTCAAACCAGTCCTGGTCGTATAAAATTTGGATTAACTCGGAAAGCTAATCCGCCTTGGAAAGCATTCGTACTTCCGTTTTTCACCCCACGTTTTATATTTATCGCCCATTCGCCCACAAATCAACCCCTTCAGACCAAACAACCCTACTGACAGAACGTTCTAATCTGAATCTATAAACACCAGAAGTTTTTTTCACGTAAAACAACTAATTTACGTCTAGCGGTTGCTTAAACACAACGCTTAGAAAAAAAAGTTGTAGGGTATAAGGCCAGAGAATACCAAGCCTATAACTTATGAATTATAAGATATAGGCTATCATATAGCCATATACAGTATTGCCTGACTTTTTTCACATTTTTTATTAAACTTTCTGTCCAATTTTGTGTTACTTATTTTTATTAAATTGCTAGGTGAATTTTCTTATTTTCTTTTTCTTTTGTTAAACTTTTCGTGATTTTTGTTTCATTTTTTGGTTGAATTTTTTTTTAAATAGTGATAACGTGCGTTGCAAATGAAATTGGGTCAAAATGATTGAAAATGGTCATGTTCGACCCGCTTTCATCTAGAATGAGCGTAACTCACATTTGTTCAGTCAAACTCGTGATAAGTTTCACCAATTTTTTCCATGTTTCATATTTATCGCTTGTTATCCTACAAATCAGCCCCTTTTGAACAAACAACGCTAGTGACAGAACGTTCTAATCTGCATCTAATAACTAGCACATTTATTATTTGACATCAAACTACTAATTTACTTCTAGCTGTCGCTTGAAGCCAGCCTGTCGTTTGTCCTGCATGCTTTTATCGGGGAGCATGTTCAGGTCGCGCTCCAACGTGTGAACCAGACAATCTGTGTCATCACTATCGGTTCCTGACGTCCTAGTGCAGTGCTCCTGAGAAGTCAGACTAATTTGAAAAAAAAACACAATACAGTATATTTCTCATGATTTCGATTTAAACCTACACAAATAAAAAAAATAAAATCGTAATGCTGCATCGTTATTTATATGTTAAGTCAAAGCTGTCGAGTTTTGCCCACATGGTGGCCCCGCTCAACACGATACCGACTTGTCAATGGATTATTTTCTTCCTGACCAACTCGTGGGCTAAACTGGAAAATAGACGAAAATGACATTTTAGTATCTATCATAGTAATTGTAATTTTTATGCCGCTTATTACTTTTGCCTTTCGTTGTGAAATTAAGTCAACTTGAGTGGACAATCAGAAGACCCAAGAAAAAACGTCGTCATTTCATAGCAACAAAACAAAACAACGAGTCAAAGAACTCGAATATGCATCGTTTAAAAATACGATTACTACTACTACAATTTTAGTACAGGGCAGTTAATGAGCTGACTCGGATTTAATACTGTTTTTGAACATTTAGATCTGAGGTTCGAAACCTAGTACATCTCCCACTTTTTTGTGTATTCAAATAATTCTGACCAATCAAAAACACTGTCCTCTCAGCCGCCGTTGTGCGGTTCATGTCTTTAACCGCGGAGTATAAACCGGTAAAGCCCCGATGTGACCGAAACTGGCGTCCCACATTCTGAGTGCGAAATTTTTTAACAATTGAACGAAGCAACTCATGATTTTCTTCATTATTTAAATCGGTGATAGACTCGGGATCCGAATTGACAGAATCTTCTCTTTGGGGAATCTCGCAGAAAGAACTAGCATGAGAAACGGACAGCCCTGCAATTGTTAGTGGCATAATTGCAGCTGTATTAGTCATAATGGTGTAAAATTTATGTTGACAAATTTTAAAA